>JAPMUY010007509.1:27500-35000 GCA_026901105.3 Galaxias olidus | reverse complement strand
AGGGAGAGAGAGAGACAGAGAAGAGAGGAGGAGAGAGAGAGATGGATGGAAATATAGTCTGAAACTGAGGGGTAGAAAATATTGAGGGAATGTCTCTCGTTTCTCTCTCTCCATTTCTCCTGTTTTCTCTCGCTCTCTCCCTCTCTCTCTCTCTCTCTTTCTCTCTCTCTCTCTCTCTCTCTCTCTCTCTCTCTCTCTCTTTCTCTCTCTTTCTCTTTCGCTCTCTTTCTCTCTCTGTTCGTCTTTTCTCTCTCTGTGCTTCTTTGTTTCCAACTTCAGAGGACTCATTAAGGTCCACTTCTAAAACACACACTTCCATGCCATCCTAACTCTGATACAGCCCCCGGCGCCTCACACACACACACACACCCGCCCGCCCGCCCGCCCGCCCGCCCGCCCGCACGCCCGCACGCACGCACGCACGCACAACTCGGCCCCAAAAGAGCATGAGAGTGCTGTTATGAAACATGCATCTGGGTACATTAAGGCAGGCAGCTAGCTCAGGCAAACAGCTCTCATCTCCAGCCCAACAGTTAAGACTGCACCATGGCCCGATGCTCGGAAGCAAATTTTCTAACCGTTTTGTTATCAGCCCTCCGTCTCAGTGCTA
Source organism: Galaxias olidus (assembly GCA_026901105.3). Taxonomy (NCBI): domain Eukaryota; kingdom Metazoa; phylum Chordata; class Actinopteri; order Galaxiiformes; family Galaxiidae; genus Galaxias; species Galaxias olidus. The sequence continues at coordinate 34,390 of JAPMUY010007509.1, read as the reverse complement.
AGCCAGTGGCTACGTTAAATAAGACATGGATTTGTACGACAAGTGGCGAGGTTTAGGAGTTCCAGACACAAACAAATTACACGGGTGAGTTAGGTCAGGGTAGCGGTTAGCGTTAGAAGGTCAGGGTAGCAGTCAGTGTTAGCAGGTCAGTGTTAGCAGGTCAGGGTAGCAGTCAGTGTTAGCAGGTCAGTGTTAGCAGGTCAGAGTAGCAGTCAGCATTAGCAGGTCAGGGTAGCTGTCAGTGTTAGCAGGTCAGGGTTGCAGTCAGTGCTAGCAGGTCAGCGTCAGCAGGTCAGGGTAGCGCTTAGCGTTAGCAGGTCCAGTTAGCGTTAGCAGGTCAGGGTAGCAGTCAGTGCTAGCAGTTCAGGGCAGAGGTTAGCGTTAGCAGGTCAGGGTTGCAGTCAGTGCTATCAGGTCAGCATAGCGGTTAGCTTTAGCAAGTCAGGGTAGCAGTCAGTGCTAGCAGGTCAGGGCAGAGGTTAGCGTTAGCAGGTCAGGGTTGCAGTCAGTGCTAGCAGGTCAGCATAGCGGTTAGCGTTAGCAGGTCAGGGTAGCAGCCAGTGTTAGCGGGTCAGCATAGCGGTTAGCGTTAGCAGGTCAGTGTTAGCGGGTCAGGGTAGAGGTTAGCGTTAGCAGGTCAGGGTAGCAGTCAGTGTTAGCGGGTCAGGGTAGCAGTCAGTGCTAGCAGGTCAGGGTAGCAGTCAGTGTTAGCGGGTCAGGGTAGCAGTCACCATTATCAGGTCAGGGTAGAGGTCAGCATAGCAGTCAGTGCTAGCAGGTCAGGATAGCAGTCAGTGTAGCAGTCAGTGCTAGCAGGTCAGGATAGCAGTCAGTGCTAGCAGGTCAGCATAGCGGTTGGCATTAGCAGGTCAGGGTAGCAGTCAGTGTTAGCAGGTCAGCGTAGAGGTTAGCGTTAGCAGGTCAGGGTAGCAGTCAGCGATAGCAGGTCAAGGTAGCAGTCAGTGTATGGTACCGTCAGGACAGAACTGGGAAGGACATTTCACAAAGCACACACACACGTGCGGTTCTCCAATTCACTTTAATCCAGTGGAAAGGACTAACGTCCTTGTTAGAGCAAAGCTCAGTACAACAGCAGATTCATATGCAGACGCTGTCACTGGTTTAAGAAATACGCTGGCCACTGCACTATAGATGGGAGTCTGTCACTGAGTTCCACAATGGCCAAATGCTGCTCAATAACTCAAAGAGGGAATATATTAACAAGTAATTTCACAAAAAATTAGATTATTTCCAATCCTTCACACTTCACTAAACCCTAACCCCCCCCCCCCCCCCCTTTCTCCCCCCTCTCTCTCTTTTCTCTCTTCCTTTCTCTCCCTCTCTCTCTCACAAAGATTAATGGATCCTGCATGATCGTAATTAACTTTATAAATTTTTTATCTCATTAACTCTACCATAATCAAACATACATATATTAATAGTTAATTAAGTTAGTTGTGTTGGCAATCCATTTCACTACATTTGGATACCGTACGTTTGATCCATTTAAATACCTTGCTAAAATAGAAGTTGCATCCACTGAAAGTGCTGTGGTTTTGTAACTGTGTGAGGCATGTTGGAGAAAGATATATTGACTTTTGTGACCAGAATCAGGAGTGAATCCTGGTTTCTACACAAATATAGAGCACATACCACTGCCATATAAGGAAATACTGTTCGACTGCTTTTTTGAAGCCTTAAATATTGCATCTCGGCTCAAAACTCCCTGTGCTAAATAGAAGGGCCAACAGTAAAAAAATCCCTTTAGCCATATCAATGGCCAATCTAGCCCGCTAATCAGCTCAATTGCTGCTCATTGATCGACTATTCGAAACTCATCAACTCAATCACATGCAACAAAGCGCTTTAAACACGCATCAACACAGCCACCTATACGAGCTGCCGTTCTAACACATAGTCCAAGGCCCAAGACGTCTCTGTCCAGTGAAGTAGCTAGTGCACAGTACGCTGAATACTCACACGCGACGCATAAATCAACACCATCGAGGGGTCATTATAGCCCTCAGCTGGTTTTTCAACTCAGTCAGTTAACCCGGGGACGTGGCTTAAGAAAGACTCCAGACTGTGCGGTCAAATTAAGCAGCCTCTGCCGTCTCTGGAAGTATACAGGTACCCAGCATCAACGATTTCGATTTTTTTTATCCAATTTCTCCTGTCGGCAATATAAGCTCCTGACTGTGCATGTGCCATTGGCTCGGCCCCGCTAATTCATTTCTGTCAACTGCTCAGAATGCCCTGTGAGTGTGTTTTACTGGGAAATGTCATTAGATATAAACGAATTCAACTTCAACATGATTTAAGCCATTAGCTAATGGCAGAGCTGAGTGAACAGAGGGCACCTTACCCCCCCCCCCCCCGAGCCTCTCACTGAGGCCCCGTTATTTGTGGTGGCGCACCTGTCCAGTGCCCCCCTCTGTGTTTAAAGGATATGGGTTACAGACCATGCGGAGGCACCAGCTCCTGGGCCGAGTCGTCTGCTTGACGCAGAAGAACACCACGGGGGCCAGCGCCGGGAACGGCTGCTGCTCCTCTTCCTCCGACGTCAGGTCGGGCGCCGGGTCGCGTAACGGTTCCCGGGTCACCCTGGGGTCGCCGCCGGTCGGCGAGCGGCCTCCCGTCGCTGCTACCTCCCCCTCCCCCTCCGCCTCCCCCTCCCCCGCTCCGCTCCTCTCTTCCTCGTCAGGTTCTCCGATCCGGTTCCTCCGCGTGTCGGCGGCGCGCCGGGGCTCCGTCCCGTCGTCATGGCCGCCGGCGTCCTGGCGCCTCTGGGTAGACTGCTGGAGCGTTGGTATGGCGACCCTCACTTCCTCCTCGCACTGGGCGTAGTGAAAGCTCACTCTCCCCTCGCCATCAGTCATGATAGAGCATCAGGCAAAGCCACTCTGAGGAGAGCCGAGAGAGGCCGAGACGAGAGGGAAAAAGAAAGAAAAAAAGAGGGAGACGGACGGCAAAAGATAAAAAGAAAGAGGGAGAGAGAGACAACGAAAGAGAGAGAAAAAGAAATACAGATCAGGAGTGTGTGTGTGTGTGTATGTGTATGTGTGTGAGAGAGAGAGAGAGAGAGAGAGAGAGAGAGAGAGAGAGAGCGAGCGCGAGAGAGAGAGAGAGAGAGAGAGAGCGAGCGCGAGAGAGAGAGAGAGAGAGAGAGAGAGAGAGAGAGAGAGAGAGAGAAATTGAAAGACAAGAGAAAGTGGGTGGGAGACAGTGAAAGAGATCATACCAACTAGGAATCAACAACATATCAACGGCTTAACTAGCTTCTGAGTAGTCTTTGCCTTTGGTCCTGCGATGGAAGCAATAGTTAGAATTGTTTTCCCGTGAAAATGATTCGAAACAATACCGTTAAAGATATATTAAATCTTAGCCACATCTCAAACTGTCATTTCCAGCATTTTCACCCAGCAGCACGCGGTCTTTCTCTGTTGCTATGTGACTGAACAGATGGACGCTCCTCCGGTGAGGAGATGCCACTGCGTTCCAGCTTGTAGGAGCTTCATAAAATCGCAATTTAGGGTTGGCTGAGAATGCGCAAAAAGTACATAATATTACAATGTAATCTACCATATATACAGAGAACAAGAATAATAAGAATAATAATGTCACTTTAGTGATTACATCTTTTATTTCATGACCATAGCCTTGCTTGGTTCTTGATTGTATTTGCCGTTGTGAGAAAGGCGCTTTGGACGCTTCAGAACATCATTTCCTTCTTGGATAATAAGACAAGAAAAAAAAAAAATTCCCCCATGAACATAATTTCTAAAAGCTTTGGAAATTCCACAACCATTATATCGGTCAATGGGCAACGGAAGGATCACCTGTGGTTTGTTTAAAAAAAAAGAAAAAAAAAGGTTGATTCAGACTAGCCAGCAACTTAACATTACAAACAAATAACTTATCTAAATGCCCACATGGCCTTACCTTATAGAGACGGAATTAGAAGTTCCCATAAGCATGATCCGTTACTCCCAGTGTAGCGCGAGCACCACCCGTTCTCTGCAACCCAAGGCTTTCCTCTATTCTCTCCTGCTCTCCTATCCACTCCTCCTCGCGCCCAGTTAAGATCCGCTCTGCCTTGTAATTACTTATTTTCCAAGATAAAGGATAATCCAAAGAGTAAATAAAGGGAAAGAAAAATATTCATAACCTGAAGTTTTCGTGTTTGTTCGTTTCTTTAACGGAAATATCCATCATTGTGTTGGTAGTTATTATACGGATATGCGCGTGTCCGTGTGGGTTGAAGCTCCGTGGTATTCTGACAAGGCAAACTTCGGGCGGACTGGAAGCCGAGACACGTGACGCCCGGTAGGAGACGTACATGCAGTGCACAAAACACACACTCACATGCACACACATGAACACACTACACACAAAGGATTTCCCGCAGTAGCATCACCACCAGGATGATGGTGCAAACCACGTGCACGTTATCCTAGCCGTTAGTCACTGATGAGACACGAAAAGAAAGAATTAATTTGGATTCAACATATGACAAGTATGTATGTTCACGGTCCAGTTAGTTACTTATTTAATCGAATTAGTCATCAGCATCATTTTAGTTTTAACAACAGAGGCCTATATTTCATTCGTGTTATTGTTAAGAAATACATATTAGTATAATTGACATAATGAGTCGATGATGATGAAGGGAGAAATAATGACGACAAATGAAGAGCTATACAGTAATTAGGGAGAGAGAGGGAAGAAAGAGGAAAAACTATTTTTCACCGAACCAGCGGAAAGGAAGTTCTCGGAAGGCTCTTTTCTTTCCGTTCGGCAAACACATCGCGGACTCTGGGGGCTGATGCCAAAGCGCGCGGTGAAAAAACGTGTATGTTGACTTCAACGCGGTCAGACAGCTAAGTATACGACAAAAAGGGACTTAATTGATACTGCGAGCGTCAGAAGCATGGCTGAATTATAAAGATTGAAAATTCTCTTGGAATCGGATCGCAGCGAGTCCCTTTCGATTTCACCAGTGAGCCGGAAATTAATATCATCTAAAGATGACAGGTGGTTGCATCACCATTTCAGGTGCCTTTCTGCTCCAGTAACTTGATGAAACTGTTGTTCCGATGTATTATTTATAATAAGCGGGGAGTTTGCCGTAAACACTATTATTAATCAATGGTGGTGTAGGCTATATTTGTACAACACTTCCCCTGTGTGTTCGTGGGTGTCCATTCTCAGCTGTGTTCCACAGACAGCAGTATGCTGACAGGATAAATAAACACACACACACACACACACACACACACACACACACACACACACACACACACACACCTACCCCGCCTCCCTTTATATGCGAACACCTGCCATCTCTCTCTGACTCGCTCCCTTTTCTCTCCTCCTAGTTGTCCACTCCTCTCCTTAGTCCTTGGCCCCCAAATGGCCTCTGTTTGAACTCCGCCGTCGTTGAGTTTAATTTCAGTATAGTTGGGATCCATTCAAAAGGCAATCGTAGTCTCCCGAGTCCAACTGAGTCTCTGAGGATTACGTTATCACCACCAGTGAACCTCAGTGGCTGTCAGTACCACTCTCGGTTGTTGGCAGGCGACAAACGTGTTAGAAATCTTTGCATTTTAAAAATGTATATTTCGGAGACGATTTGTATTTTCTCCCTCTGTCCTCCATCCCTTCTTTTTCTCTCAACCAAACATGTCTCTTTATACCTCTGCTTTCTCTCGTTCACCCCCCTTCCCCTCGCTCTCCTTCTCCATTTCACACACTTTAGTTCTCCCTCTCTCTGTTAAGGTGACGCGACGCCATGGATACTGGAACACACTGTGTCTCCCATAAAGGGTTCCCCCCCGACGCAACAGACCTGCACGCACACGTGTTTGACTGTGTGTGTGTGTGTGCGTGTGTGTGTGTGTGTGTATGTACGTATGTGTGTGTGTGTGTTTGTGTAGGTGTGTGTGTGTGTGTGTGTGAGAGAGAGTGAGTGTGAGAGTGTGTGTGTGTGTGTGTGTGTCAGACAAAAGCAATCAAATATGCATATGTGAGATGTATTATTGAGAGGGAGCAAAGAAAAAAAAAAGACATGTTAAGAGGGGGAAGGACAGAAAGAAGAGAGAGATCGATGGATAAATAGAGAGAGCTGCTAAACACGCACACGGAGCGAAGATGAGGAAGTGATGAAGACAGAGACAACAAAAGAGAGAGAAAGGCAGAGAGAGAGAGAGAGAGAGAGAGAGAGAGAGAGAGTGAGAGAGAGAGGGAGAGAGAGAGAGAGAGAGAGAGAGAGAGAGAGAGAGAGACAGGGAGAGAGAGGTAGATACCGAGAGAGAGGGAGAGAGAGAGAGAGAGACAGGGAGAGAGAGAGAGACAGGGAGAGAGAAATAGCGAGGCAGAGATAGAGAGAGAGAGGTAGAGAGAGGTAGCGAGAGAGAGAGAGAGAGAGAGAGAGAGGTAGAAAGAGAGAGAGAGAGAGAGAGAGAGAGAGGCAGCTTGTGTACGTCTCTATATCGTCGTGCTTCATAATCATCCTAATTGGGATTCGGGAGAGGAGAAATATTCCAGCATTTACATGTATGTTCCTCACGGGAGGAGAATATTACATAAGTCTGTGTACACACACACAATGACAACAACAACAGCCCAACATCATGCACACGGCTTAAAAAAAGCATCAAATCCGTCTTGTGCCTCACTCATCTGTGCAGCTCAATCATGCCTGCTGATGCATATGTGCCACGCTCATGTGTGTGTGTGTGTGTGTGTGTGTGTGTGTTTATCTTAAGTACGAGTGTGTGTTGGTGTGAATACTTGTGAGGTGTGGATGCATATCAGACGCTGGCCTTTCTTTGCATTAATGGAGCATTTCTACACAGTATTACACTGTATGGTTTAGATATCTACATGAC
>JAPMUY010007509.1:20000-22500 GCA_026901105.3 Galaxias olidus | reverse complement strand
TTTATGAATGCTTGGCAACATGATTGACTGTCGTGCTTCAGCGCTCTAACGTTAAATGTATGGTCTTCAGTCCACTCTGTGTGAGACAGAGAGGAGAAGACTTGGAGTGATGGTAAATCATGAAAACAGAGATTCACTGGAGAGAAAGAGAGAGAGAGAGAGAGAGAGAGAGAGAGAGAGAGAGGAGATGGTATGTAGTGAGTTGATTGATGAGGGGAGGGGAGAGGGAGCGTTAGCGTACAGCAGCTGTCACCTAAACACACATCAAAGGAGATTCCCAGACAAGAAGGAGCTAAGGGGGGAGAGAGAGGGAGAGAGAGAGAGAGAGAGAGAGAGAGAGAGAGAGAGAGAGAGAGAGAGAGAGAGAGGAGATGGTATGTAGGAGCTAAGGGGGGAGAGAGAGGGAGGAAAGGAGGGCAGGAGGAAAACGATAGAAAGAAAGAGCGAGGGAGGAAGAGAGGAGAAGAGGGAGGGAGAGAAGGGACGAAGGGAAGGAGGGAGGGAGTGTGTGACGGAGGGTTGGGAGGGAGGGACGATATCGGGAGGTGGGGGTCGAAAAGATGGGATTAAAAAAAAAAAAGATAGCAGAGAACATCAAAGAATAGGAGGGAGAGAAAGAACAGGGGAGAGGAGAGGAGAGGGGAGAGGGAAGAGGGGGAGGAGAAGAGAGGAGAAGAGGAGAGGGGAGAGGGAAGAGGGGGAGGAGAGGAGAGGAGAGGAGAAGAGAGGAGGAGAGGGGAGAGGAGGAGAGGAGAGGAGAGGGAGAGGGGGAGGAGAGAGTGGAGAGGGGAGAGGAGGAGAGGAGAGGAGAGGAGAGGGGAGAGGGGGAGGAGAGAGTGGAGAGGGGAGAGAAGGAGAGGAGAGGAGAGAGGGGGAGGAGAGAGTGGAGAGGGGAGAGGAGGAGAGGAGAGGAGAGATAAGGGAAGATAAATGGAGGAGAGCCAAGCAGGGCAACTAAGGATGTTCAGGTATAATAACCGAACACACACACACACACACACACTACCAGACAGGTGTCCGAGTTAACCGCACTGTGACAGCTGTGTGTGTGTGTGTGTGTGTGTGTGTGTGTGTGTGTGTGTGTGTACCACTATAAAGAGGCAGGATTCATCAGTCAACCTGGGGCTGCTATAAAGCATTGTAGAAAACACACCAACACAAACACAGTCCTCATAATTCTCTCTCTCCTCCGCTTAAACTCAACTCTTATTGGCCAGTGTGTTATCAGTGGGCGGGGTTGCCATGGACTACCAGGCTACCTGTCAGCTTGACCCCTGTGACCCCTGGTGGGAAGAGGTGCTCACTCAGCCCTAAATGAAAAATGGGCTGTCACTAACAGGCCGTGCGTGTGTGTGTGTGTGTGTGTGTGTTTTATGGTCTGCAGGTAATTAGACAGAGAGGTTGAGTGTGTGTCTTTAAAACTGTAATCAGCACAGTGGGAGCGACAGAAAACCCTCTCTCTTAAACACACACACACACACAGAGAGAGAGACAAACTACTCTCCAGATTACCCATAGCTCACTAATGGACGAGTGTGTGTGTGTGTGCGTGCGTGCGTGCACGCGTGCGTGTGTGCGTGTGGGTGTGTGTGTGTGGGTGTGTGTGGTTGGTTTGCCAGTGGAGCAGATGATAAGTCCACTTTTAAAACGCAAATATCATGTTCCATTCTACCCTTTATTACCTCTCCTCTCCTATCCCCTCCTCTCCTCTCCTCTCTTCCTCTCCTCTCCTATCCTCTCCTCTCCTCTCCTCTCCTTCTCTTCCTTAGTGCAGATCCCTGATCAGATGCGTCCTTCAGTTCACTAATGAATGAAATGGTCAAGGTGACCTAGGACCTGCAGATGCAGGATCAGCACTTTTGAAGCCTGGTTAATAAGGCTCAGGTCAATACGTGGTAAAGTGAGCGTAGAAAATCCGTAATAGATCAGCTACATTGATGTGAAAATGTGTGTGTTTGTGTGTGTGTGTGTGGGGGGGGGGGGTTCTGTAATATTGGGTTTAAGATCACGTTCCCCTTAACAGGTTCTGCATCAGCTCCTACAGCTCATAATATTCATTGGGCTCTGCTTAGTGTAGATCTGTATTTTATTTTTATTTTTTAGTTTTATGGTTTGGTAAAAAGCCCTTCCTGTTTGGACTCAGCTGCTTCCTGTTCTGTTTGAGCTTTTTTGAAGTGACCCTTGTGGTTCTGGTAACCGCTGGTTACTCGGGGCAGCTGGGACGTTTTGGAATGGTCTGTTGGCAGCGGACATTGCAGGGCTCGCATAGTTTTCAAAAGCTATTTGCTCCTCTCTCCCTCTCACTGTTCGTTCCTGATTAAACTCAAATGACACGAAAAGCTGTATAGATATTGTGGTAAAATCACTGGTCATAGAAAACAGTAATAAAAACATAACCGAAATACCGATATAAAAAACCATATTTTAACATCATATGTTAGCATACGATAAACATCGAATAGCACAAGCTCAATTTAACACTATACTGTTCAAATAGGTG
>JAPMUY010007509.1:7500-10000 GCA_026901105.3 Galaxias olidus | reverse complement strand
CTCTCTGTCTCTCCGTTTCTCTCTCTCTCTACTCATACACTTCTATTCCTCCTCCCTCTCTCTCTCTGTCTCTGTCTCTCCGTCTCTCTCTCTGTCTCTCTGTCTCTCCGTCTCTCTCTCTCTCTCTCTACTCATACACTTCTGTTTCTCCTCCCTCTCTCTCTCTGTCTCTGTCTCTCCGTCTCTCTCTCTGTCTCTGTCTCTCCGTCTTCGTCTCCCTCCCTCTCTCTCCTGTCCTCACCATGTCCGTCATTAGTTTTCTTTGTTTTTTCTCTTTGTCTCATCATCTGCTTTTTTCGCTCTCTTAACTCCTGTCTTTCCGCAACTCCACCACACACACACACACACACACACACACACACACACACACACACACACACACACACACACACACACACACACACACACACTCTCAACTCCACCACACACACTCCAACTCCACCACACACACTCCAACTCCACCACACACACACACACACACACACACACACACACACACACACACACACACACACACACACACACACACACACACACACACACACACACACACAGGCTGTTCCAGTAACCACCTCTTAGTTGACTTCCGTCATGAAACCCTGGAGACCCTTTCTCCATTTCTCCTCGTCTCCTCCCATCCATCCCAACCTTTCTCTCATCCCCTCCCTTCACCCCCCCACCTCTCATCTCCGCCCATTCCTCCTCCTCCTCCCCTCTCTCTCTCTCTCTCTCAATTCAATTTACATTTTCAATTCAATTTCAATGGTTTATGGGCATGACTGTACAAAGACAATAAACAGTTTTCAAAAGGATAATACAAATACAGTTGGATTAATTCACATAGATTATTACACGAAACAGATCATTTGAAAATAATGAAATAATTACAAGTGTATATGTATAGAAAGTTGTATATTCAAGTACTGCACTTAACTAAATCAGTGTGTTGTGTGTGTGAGTGTGCACAATGGGTGCAAAACAAACCCATTCTGTACGTTTGCCTGTTTGTGTTGTGTTGCATGTATACGTGTTTAATGTGTCTGTTTTGTGATTGTGCGTGTGTGTGTGTGTGTGTGTGTTGATCACTCACTATCCTTCAGGTTGTTACATAAATGTACTTTGCAGCAAGGTTTACCACAGTATGATCCTCTCCTTGGAGAGGTCTGAATTTGTAGATGCCATTTTGTTCGTTCAAATTTGGTATTAATAATTCAAATATGTTGAAGTATTGATGCATTGTGTTTTCATATTTCTCGCCCGTTAAAAGGAAGGGCATCTCTGTCTCGACCTCAGCGGTCATGACTTCTTCAATCTCCCTTTTTTCAACTGCCAAAGTGGTGTTTACTCAGCCTGTACTTGGTTAGGATCTGCCTCTGCTTAATATCTCTGACAGTGGAGAGACATTCAGCCAGTTGATATTCTCTGTTTAGGGAATGGCAGCAGTCTGATCTGCTTAGAGTTTTAGCTTCTTTATTCCAATGTTCCCGATAGGACTCTTTGCTGTGTTTGATGATTTGATTGACTCCAAATGGTATTTCTAATGCAGTGTTAGTCTCATACACTTCTATTCCTCCTCCCTCTCTCTCTGTCTCTCCGTCTCTCTCTCTGTCTCTCCGTCTCTCTCTCTCTCTCTCTACTCATACACTTCTGTTTCTCCTCCCTCTCTCTCTCTGTCTCTGTCACTCCGTCTTCGTCTCTCTCTCTCTCTCTCTCTCTCTCTCTCTCTCTCTCTCTCTCTCTCTCTCTCTCTCTCTCTCTCTCTCCCCTCATAACCTTCCCACCCCCCACCCTCTCCCTCTCTAAACTCTTCTCATCCCTCTATCTCTCTTTCATCTCCCTTCACCCCCTCTCTCTCTCTTTCATCTCCCTTCACCCCCTCTCGCTCTCCTCTCCTCTCCTCACCCAGACTCTTTCTCTCTACTCCCATCCCCCTCCTCACACCCTCTCCTCCATCTGTCTTTCATTTCTCTCTCATATGACGACCTCCTTCATCACCCCCCCTCTCTCTCGTATCCCCCTGTCTTCATCTCTCTTTCTTTCTTTTTTTTATTTCTACCACTCTTGTCCATCAATTTCAAACGTCCATCCATCATCAGTATTTCTTTGTGTCAGTCTTTTAGACTTTCTTCCTTTCGTCCGCCTCCTCTGCCTCTCTCGCTTTACACCAGTTCCCTTCACTCCTCCTTCGTTTTCCTTCCATCCCACCGCTCTGTCGTTCATTTCGTTATTAATTCCATCGTACCCCCCCGCCCCCCATCCCCCACCCACCACACCACCTCTGAAGCCTGAAGAGAAAGCCTGCCCTGTCTGTTTGTGTGTACAGCATGTGTGTGTGTGTGTACAGCATGTGTGTGTGTGTGTGTGTGTGTGTGTGTGTGTGTACAGTATGTGTGTGTGTACAGCATGTGTGTGTGTACAGAATGTGTGTGTGTACAGTATGTGTGTGTGTATGTGTGTGTGTCTGTTTGTGTGTACAGTATGTGTGTGTGTGCGTGTGTGT
>JAPMUY010007509.1:0-2500 GCA_026901105.3 Galaxias olidus | reverse complement strand
TAAACAAACTCCTTTTGTCTGAGTTTTTAAGATGAGAATCCACATGTATAAGGAAACATAACTTTCACATATGCATTATTGGCTATAATGGCACTTCAGATCAAAACAATATAATGCACAACATTCAAATGCAGTTTTGTTTACATGCAAATGTAGACAAAAAACTGCCATTCCAGAGAGTTGGTAATCTTCACACTAGTTACGTTACCATTTCTTTTTCCTTTTGTAGGCCGTAATGCGGTTATAAACATATAATTACATTCTGCGAGTCAGTCGTGGGCTCACTTTTATATGTTCTTGAAAGTAATATGGATTTATAACTTTTCAAACAAAAATTTTCAGTTAATAACATTATTTATCATGTTATTATCAACATATTAGCTCAAGGCTGCTACAGTGGACACTAAGCAAAACATTAGGAGTGGAATAAATCCATCTAGTTTATCCTACTACGTAGTGTGTCCAAAGAATCAAATAGGACATTGCAACCATTAACAAGTGCTACTATGGTGATTACAGCTTTAGCAACTGTAGCTTTGCTAACATTATTTCAACTGGTTTTAAAAGCTACTTGAAACACTTGCATTAACTCTAACATGAGTTGCTTCTACAGTATGAGTAATAATGCAAATTATTCCTATGCATCCATTAAACTGTTCCAGCCACTGTAAACACCCAGGAAACCACATATATATAAAAATAAACAAAACATAACTTTCATATATGTGTCCTTTCAAATAACCCACTGCCATTGTGGCACTTCAGAGCAAAACTATATAATGAAAAACATTGCAACAATGCTTTTTAAAAAAGTACAAAATAAGTTCAACATGTTCAGTAGATCTTTTGCGAATGTAAACAAAAACTGCCATACCAGAGAGTTGGTCATCTTCACACTAGTTACGTTGCCATTTCCTTTTGTAGGCCGTAATGCGGTTATAAACATAGAATTTCAGGTTCTGCCAGTCCCGGTTCTTAAGAGCTTCTGGTTCAGCCCTTAAACAATTCTCACAGTCACTCTTTGCTGGTACAATACAAGATGTGATGAATCGACTCATGTGCTTTTCCACCGCCTCTACCTCTGTCTTTTGCCAGGGTGTTTTCTTCTTCTGGGAAGCCTTACCTTAAAGTGGTCAGAAAAACACATTTGTAATTGAAAGGATTATGAAGAATATGTGCTGGAATTATGATAAGTTCTGAATCCAGTTTAAGTAAATGCTAGCATCAACAGCACAAGTAAAATTATTTGCACTCAACCTACAGATAAAACTTCATTGTCAAGTCAAACACTGATTTGTGTATTCTACCACTTGGACGGAAATGAACATAGTATTATATAGTGTGATAACGTGGTTTGTCTGCTGTTGTCCATTTATGCATTTGTGCTGCAGAGTATAATATACTGTACAGCAAGCAATCTATCTTTCTATGTAGTTGATAGAAGCAAATTTTGGCTTGACATAGGGTAACATAGGGATTTAAAAGGAAAAGAAGCATGGGTTCGGATGTAAGGTGGTCATGGTGGAGGTAATGTGGTTGTTACTACTGCTACAACAACATTTAGCAATTTTCTAGTTTAATTTGTGCCTTGACAATAGCATAGCTCCCAAAAAAAATAACAATCAATAATGACAGATAAAAGAGGTGTGTAAGAGTTCACCTTTGGAGGAAGGGCTTGTAACACTGACTTCTGAAGCTATCCCATCATCTGTTAATTGTGGTTTGTGTGTCTTGGGTGGTGCATTCCTCTCAGTAGGTGTGTCTATTGCTGATGGTTCTATGGAACATAATCGAAATTCAACATTAGAAAGATAATACAGAATGCTGACAATATAATTTTATTGGCAGGAATAGTTTATAGTAATTAGTGCATAAAAGTGCATTAAACTAAACAAGTTGTTGATGTAAAGATTAATAATAGGTGTACAACAAACGCTATCACAAAGAACCAAATGCCAACCAACTCATGAGGTCTCCCTTCACTGATTAGGCCACACAGTTAAAATAAAAAGACCCATTTTGAAAGTAAGACAGTCTTTAAGCCCCCCAATGATATTCACATTCTATGAAAACACACTGTGATGGCAGCAATTCATCCCCCCACCAGCACATTAGTCTGTGGAAAAACACAGGTATTTATTAGGTAGCTAACCTACTTACCAAACGGTGCTGAAAGCGCATACTTCAACAAAAGCCAGAAAGTACAGTTTTATAATAAGATACTGGGTGTCAAAGCTTTTCTAATTATTTTCCCAAAAGAAATTTGTATTACAAAGAGGTAAACTATTGCATAAAAATGTTTTATGGAACTGCATACATACCATCAACAGTAGATGAACAGTTTTCCTCTTGTATGCTCCTGTCTTCCTCATCACTGTCCAGAACCTTTTCTGTGGAAATCATACAAAGTACAGCTTACCAATGTGATCAAACAAAAGGAAGATGGTCGACAAAAAAAAATCTAGTAAACCCACACACCATCTGGATCTATTCCAATTTC
>JAPMUY010007508.1:0-58075 GCA_026901105.3 Galaxias olidus | reverse complement strand
ACAACAACCCACCACTGTGTCAACATCATAACAACAACCCACCACTGTGTCAACGTCATAGCAACAACAACCCACCACTGTGTCGTGTCAACGTCACCTATAACAACAACAACCCACCACTGTGTCAACGTCATAACAACAACAACCCACCACTGTGTCAACATCATAACAACAACAACCCACCGCTGTGTCAACGTCATAACAACAACAACCCACCACTGTGTCAACGTCATAGCAACAACAACCCACCACTGTGTCAACGTCATAGCCACAACAACCCACCACTGTGTCAACGTCATAGCAACAACAACCCACCACTGTGTCAACATCATAACAACAGCCCACCACTGTGTCAACGTCATAGCAACAACAACCCACCACTGTGTCAACGTCATAACAACAGCAACCCACCACTGTGTCAACGTCATAGCAACAACAACCCACCACTGTGTCAACGTCATAACAACAGCAACCCACCACTGTGTCAATAACAACAACCCACCGCTGTGTCATAAACAACAACAACCCACCACTGTGTCAACGTCAACAGCAACCCACCACTGTGTCAACATAACAACAACCCACCACTGTGTCAACGCCATAACAACAGCAACCCACCACTGTGTCAACGTCATAACAACAGCAACCCACCACTGTGTCAACGTCATAACAACCCACCACTGTGTCAACGTCATAGCAACAACAACCCACCACTGTGTCAACGTCATAACAACAGCAACCCACCACTGTGTCAACGTCATAACAACAACCCACCGCTGTGTCAACGTCAACAACAACAACCCACCACTGTGTCAACATAACAACAACCCCACCACTGTGTCAACGTCATAACAACAACAACCCACCACTGTGTCAACGTCATAACAACAGCAACCCACCACTGTGTCAACGTCATAGCAACAACAACCCACCACTGTGTCAACGTCAAAACAACAGCAACCCACCACTGTGTCAACGTCATAGCAACAACAACCCACCACTGTGTCCACAACAGCAACCCACCACTGTGTCAACGTCATAACAACAACCCACCGCTGTGTCAACGTCATAACAACAACAACCCACCACTGTGTCAACGTCATAACAACAGCAACCCACCACTGTGTCAACGTCATAACAACAGCAACCCACCACTGTGTCAACGTCATAGCAACAACAACCCACCGCTGTGTCAACGTCATAGCAACAACCCACCGCTGTGTCAACATCTGACAATAGACGTAAATAAGAGTCTAAGAGCGTGTGTGTGTGTGTGTGTGTGTGTGTGTGCGTGTGTGCGTACAGAACGGCTGTGATGTGAAGTGTGACAGCGACCAGTTCCAGTGTAAGAATGGCCACTGCATCCCCATCCGCTGGCGCTGTGACGCTGACCCTGACTGCATGGACAGCAGCGACGAGGAGAAATGTGACAGCGGAGGTGCGACATACACACGCACACACACACACACACACACACACACACACACACACACACCTACGCACCTACTATCCATTAATACAACACAAAACACACACTGACTCTTGGCTTGTGTTTTTCTTTGAGAAATTATTAATGATTGGTGTTCTTGCTATGCCATAGTGGGGAGACACTGCCCCCTGGATGAATTCCAGTGTAATAACACTCTGTGCTGTGTATCATAGCGGGGAGACACTGCTCCCTGGATTAATTCCAGTGTAATAACACTCTGTGCTGTGTGTCATAGTGGGGAGACACTGCCCCCTGGATGAATTCCAGTGTAATAACACCTTGTGCAAGCCGCTGGCCTGGAAGTGCGATGGGGAGGATGACTGTGGAGACAATTCTGATGAGAGCCCAGCAGAGTGCAGTGAGTTCTGCTCTGCTTGGACATATACATACAGTAGAATTATACACGCATACATTCATACACTCACACATATGAAGTGATAAGGTATTGTGAGAAGCTTGTGGAAGGCTACCCCAAGCGTTTGATTCAAGTTAAGCAATTAAACTGCAATGCCACCACATACTAACAAAGTGTAGGTAAACTTTTGAATTCTGCCATAGTGAAATAAATCTGTCTCTAATTGACTATTTTAAATTGACCTCTGATGTGAACAAAGTAGATGCCCTAATTGACTTGCCAAAAGAAATGTATGGTAACATGAAATGTGTGAAGTTGTGAAAAGCTGAGTTTGAATATCTTTAGCCTAGGTGTATGTAAACCTTTGGCCTCAGCTGTATGCATACGTACGTTCATTCATGTGTATGTACGTATGCACCTTCTAATGTGGTGTTATTACGCGTTCGTGTGCGGTTGTCTTAACCTGTCTACACCTGTTCTCTTCTCTAATGTACTTTTTCAGTCAAATTCCAATGTCCGCCCTCGAGGCAGTTCCGTTGCCATAACGACCGCGTGTGCTTGCCCATTTCGAAGCGGTGTGATGGCGTTGACAACTGCGGTGACAACAGCGATGAGCTGAACTGCCGTAAGCGTACAAACAATTCTAATGTTTAAAGGCGTTAAACACCTTGGTAGTAGATACAGGGAGTTTGAGGCTAACTAAATTAACTAGTATTGAAAAATTAACTGACATTCACGCAAATATGTGAATGGCCTGTAGGGTAGATTTAATATACTGAAGGTCTCAGTAACTCCTTCATGTAGGGTAAACTTCATATACTGAAGGTCTTAAAGTAGGGTAGACTTCATATACTGAAGGTTTTAGTAACTCCTTCATGTAGGGACGATTTAATATACTGAAGGTTTTTGTGTAGGGTAGACTTTACATGCTGAAGATCTTTGTAGTAACTCCTTCATGTAGTGTAGACTTAATCTACTGGAGGTCTTAGTAGTAACTCCTTCATGTAGTGTAGACTTAATCTACTGGAGGTCTTCATGTAGGGTACATTAATGTACTAGAGGTCTTAGTAGTAACTCCTTCATGTGGTGTAGACTTAATCTACTGGAGGTCTCCGTAGTAACTCCTTCATGCGTGTGCTCCTCCAGAGAGCCCCCCCACCACGCCAGTGTGTGAGAAGGACGAGTTCCAGTGCTCCAACGGACGCTGCATCAGCTCCAACCTGCGCTGTGACTACTTCAACGACTGCGAGGACTACGGCTCGGATGAGATCAACTGCAACAAGAAAGGTGTGTGCGTGTGCGTGTGTGTGTGTGTGTGTGTGTGTGTGCGTGCGCGTGCGTGCGTGCGTGCATTTGTGAGTGTGTCTGAATAAACGCGTCTGAGGGTGCGTTTCCCTTGCCTGCACGTGAAGTTGTGTTTTATATGTTGATGTGTTGTGTGACCCCCCCCCCCCCCCCCCCCCCCGTTGACAGACTCGGACCTGAACGACTGCCGCAGTAAGAGGACTGTGTGTGGAGACGGGGACGAGGCCCACTGTGTAGTGAACGGAACCGACTACTTCTGCTCCTGTAAACCGGGCTTCCAGTCCACAGGGCTGCAGAGATGTGAAGGTACGCTCCTGGCAGGCTCACTACTTAACTAGTGTTATTGTATTAAGAAATGTTCTGGCTGGCCTCCAAAAACACATGCACGTTTGATGGTTACTGTTTTGTCAGTGTAGCTTCTCTCTGACCTGGGTGGGGTTGTTTCCTGCTTTTCCACAGACAAGAACGAGTGCAAACAGTTTGGAGTGTGCTCTCACATGTGCAACAACACCAAAGGCTCCTACATGTGCAGCTGCCACAAGTTCTTCACCCGCATCAACGACACCTGCAAAGCAGACGGTGAGTGTTGCTCACATCACCGATACACCCCCCCCCCTCATGTGGGGGGTTGTGTGTGTTTTTCTCTGTTTGTCTCATGAGAATTGTCCATTATTAATATTATAATATAAATTAACGAAACATCTGGGATGGAGGGTGCCCACTTGAAAACCCCAATGACATATCTGCCCTCAACCCAAGTCTATTCTAAAATATTGGCTTTTGAAGTGCTCATCTTGGAGTTTGGCGTAATGGATATTATAACATCCTATCCTGTGTATATTGAAAATATTATCATCATAAATCATATTTTGATGTTCTTGAATCATCTTATTTGATGTATTCTGTTTCATGTATATTCTGACACCGTTGCCCGTCCCAGCCCTGAGACAGATGCTCTACATCGCCGATGACAACGAGATCCGCAGCCTGGACCCTGGCATGCCCAACTGGCGCTACGAGCAGACCTTCCAGGGCGACGCCAACGTGCGCATCAACGCCATGGACCTGCACGTCAAGAACAACCGCATCTACTGGACCAACTGGCACACGGGCCGCATCTCCTCCTACGAGCTGCCCTACTCAGCCTACAACAGCAACACCCGCAGCCGTCGCCAGAGCGACTCCCGCGTCACCAACCTGGAGGTACGTGTGTGTGTGTGTGTGTGTGTGTGTGTGTGTGTGTGTGTGTGTCCCGGTGGAGGCTGACTGGGTTCTCCTGGAGGTGTGTGTGTCCCCCGGTGCAGGCTGAACGGTGTAGCTCCGTTGTTACATCCTGTCTTCCAATCGGTTTAGGCAGAGCCTCTCCTCTGTATTCATATTACGGAACTCCTTCAGCAGCAGATCCAACTTTCAGGGGCTGGTTCTAGCGATTGGGGACCTGTGTCGTTTGTTTCAGTGTAGTTAAGGCTGCCACATCATTGTTCACCACTAGTTGACTGTAGCTTTACAATAGGTTCAAGTAAAAACGATAGCATTGGCCTTAACGCTGGCTACCAAAGGCACACATGTAGAGGACGGGATATCCAGCCGCGTCCAGCTTAATCCCCTTTCTGCCTCTAGACAATTCAGTACAAAAACAATCAAACCAATAGGAGCGTTTGTTTTTAACTTGCTGTCTGGGTTGTGTGGCGGTGCGTGCAGATCCCTGGTCTGAAGATGCCCCGTGGCATCGCCGTGGACTGGGTGGCAGGGAACATCTACTGGACCGACTCGGGCCGAGACGTCATCGAGGTGGCCCAGATGAGCGGGGAGCATCGCAAGACCCTCATCTCAGGCATGATCGACGAGCCTTACGCCATCGTGGTGGACCCCCAGAGAGGGTGAGTGGGACCGGGGAGGATGGGGAAGCTTGGCCTGCCTGGGGTTTACACATCATGGATGAAAAAAAATATATAACACGTTTTAAAATTTGCTTTCATATTAGAAAGATGTACTGGGCAGACTGGGGGAATCATCCCAAGATTGAGACAGCTGCCATGGACGGAACGATGAGGGAGACGCTGGTGGAGGACAATATCCAGTGGCCCACAGGTCAAACCACACGCTGTCATGCAAACACATTCAAGACAAAGTTCCAGTGTCATTTGAATGTTTTGTTTGTTGACATGTCTGCCTCTGCCTCTGTCTTTGTGCGAGCGTAGGCCTGGCAGTGGACTACTTCAACGAGCGCCTGTACTGGGCGGACGCTAAGCTCTCTCTGATTGGCAGTGTGAGGCTGAACGGCAGCGACGCGGTGGTGGCCGTGTCCAGTATCAAGAACAGTTGAGTGAAACACGCCACCTCCTCATCCGCTTGACTACAGTTGCCGCGTGGTCAAATAATGCCGGCAGAAATCCAAATAAAAGTTTGACCCAATTTCTCCAATTTCTTTAATCTAAATGTTTTGGTTGTGGTTCGTCCTCCTACAGAGCTCCACCAACCCTTCAGTATCGACGTCTTTGAAGACTACATCTATGGCGTCACCTACGTCAACAACTACGTCTTCAGGGTGAACAAGTTTGGCAAGGGCCCCATGGAGAACCTGACCACCGGAATGAACCACGCCACAGACATCGTCCTCTACCACCGCTACAAACAGCCTGAGGGTCAGTACCCTGGACACGGAGGAGAAATCTCTAAGAACTGTAGGATGAAAGGGTTGGGGAGACTAAACGCCGTTGTGTTGACCAGCTCCCTCTCTTCTCTTTTGTGTGTGTGTGTGTGTGTGCGTTTCTGTCTCTCTGTCTGCCCTGTCGTTCCTTTCCAGTGGCCAACCCATGTGACAGGAAGAAGTGTGAGTGGCTGTGTCTGCTCAGCCCCAGCGGCCCAGTGTGCACCTGTCCCAACGGACGCACCCTGGACAACGGCACCTGTGTGGAGCTGCCCGCACCCACACTGTCTCCTATTGGTGAGTGCGTGGACACACACTTTCACCTCTCTCTCTCTCTCTCTTTTTTTTTTCTCTCTCTCTCTCTCTCTCTCTCTCTCTCTCTCTCTCTCTCTCTCTCAAATACCTACATACTCGCTGACACAAGCCCTGCTGACCGTTTGTCTCCGTCCTCGTGTGCCCAGCCCCACCCAGCGGCCCCTGTAACGTCCAGTGTCTGAACGGAGGCAGCTGCTTCCTGAACGCGCGCAAGCAGGCCAAGTGTCGCTGCCAGCCCAACTTCGGCGGGGACAAGTGTGAGATCGACCAGTGTCGGGACTACTGCCACAACGGAGGCACCTGCACTGCTTCCCCTACAGGTGACACCATGAAATTACACCTTTCAGAGATGGAGAGAACTCCGAGATTGCATTGGCCACAGTTTGAATTCGGAGCTTGCCGTTGGCTCGCTGATGGTTGCCTCTGGCTCTGGTCAAGCCGACCAACCTCATGTTGCGCGCGTATAAAGCGCATGCACGTGCCCGTGCTCGTCTGCTGGGAGGGTCTTAGGATAGGGAGTGCTGCAGGAGGAGAGCAGAATTTTCAAATTCAGTCGTTTTTTTTGCCTTTTCCAGAAAACTGCCTACCCCACCTTTAATTTTATAGAATACAAAAAGCATACAGAATGCCTATTTTACATCATTAGCTTATTCAGGGCTTGCCTTTTCATCTGAACGACCACCATATTGTATAATCAATGAGGATGTAGTACTTTTAGAGCGTGCCCGTCACTTTGAGTCTCCTTTCCTAAATGCCTTGTCTCTTGGTCCGTGCGTTCCAGGCTCCCCTACATGCCGCTGTCTGACCGGCTTCACAGGGCCTCACTGTAACCTGCACACCTGTAAGAACTACTGCCACAATGAAGGCAACTGCACGGTCAGCGTGGGTAACCAGCCCACCTGTCGCTGCCCAGCCCACTTCCTGGGAGACCAGTGTCAGTACCGTGAGTGTCTCTGTCTGCTTTAAGCCCAGCTCACCTCAGCCATACCCTTCACCTGACTGGAGCGCCTTTAGCTTTATCACCCGGAGTCATGTGAGGATAAAGGGCTAAACGTTTTCTTTTCTTTCCTGTGTGTGTTTGTGGTGTTTGCAGAGCGCTGCGAGGGCCACTGCCTCAATGGCGGTACGTGCCTGCAGAGTGCTGACAGCTCCAAGCAGTGTCGCTGCCTGCCGCAGTTCATTGGCAACAACTGTGATGTGGACAAGTGTCACTACTGCCGCGATGGCAAGTGCATCCCCACCAACAGCTACCAGCCCACTGGGGAGGTGACCTGCATGTGAGTACGCGCACACACACACACACACACACACACACACACTTTCTCCAAAAGGTCCTGACTTGGATAGTAAAATAAAAATGTCGGTCCTCACAAGCATAGAAAAACAAGCCCACACACACACACACACAGCCACCACGAAATCACCTCACAGCTAACCCAACATTACTCTTGTCCCATAGCTGCCCCAGCGGGCGGGTCCAGCCTAGCTGCTACACTTGTGACGAGTACTGTGCAAACGGATTGTGCTCCATCAATACACGCACACACCTACCAGAGTGCAGGTGAGACACACGCACACACACACACACACACACACTCACACATGCGCGGCCTTCACCATGCTTTTGTCCACCTCGAGTGTGTTCCGTGTAAAAAGTGTGTTTTGAATAGCACTGCGGCCTGTGTTTCCAGGTGCTCCTCTGGTTGGGCGGGCCATCGCTGTGAGGTGGCCTTGCCTTCAGATTCCCATGGCGCTGGAGGACGTAAGTCTACTCTCACACCCAAAACACAGGCTCAAGCACTAGGAACGTGTTAGTACATGTACACACTGCAGTATTGACGTGTGTGTGTGTGTGTGTGTGTGTGTGTGTGTGGACAGGCACAGCCTCCATAGTGATCCCAGTGCTGCTGCTGCTGGTCCTGCTCCTGCTGGTGGGAGGAGCAGTGTTCTGGTACCGCAGGAGGATGAGAGGGTGAGTAGTGACCCACCCCTCCAGGGCTTTTCAGGATGCTTCTGGTCTACAACCCCCCCCCCCCCCCCCTCCTCTCTTCTCTTTTCTTTTCTTCTCCCTTTCCTTCTGTCCTTTCCCTGACCTCTTTTCTCTTCTCTCCACTCTTCTGGGAGTAACCACGTGTCCTTTCACCCCTCAGGTCTAGCAGGCCGGGCAAATCCTGCTCCAGACGCTCGCGGTAACGGTTGCCAGGGTTACGCTCTCCCTCTGTCCATCCAAACCGCATCCCGTTGATCTATCGCTGTCTGTCTGTCCCCTTCCCTTCCCCCCCTCCATCAGTCTATTTTGCTGTGCAGTGTTTGGTCCTGTGATCCGTGTCGCAACGTCATCGCTCTGGTTTTAGTGAGCATACCTGTGCCACACCTGTCCCCCCGTCCCCCTCTCCTGTCCTAAATCCTGGGTTCAGGACAGGCCCTCTGCCCGGCCTCTCTTTCCCAGGGCAGTAGGGGTGATCTATTTATTTATTTATTTTTTGACCTGATATAAATAGATCTGTTATCCTGGTTGTGTGAGGCCCCCCCTGTGCCAAGCTACAGAGCTCCCATAGTGATCTCCATGCAAACTGTATTGTACCATAGTGATCTCCATGCAAACTGTACTGTACCATAGTGATCTCCATGCAAACTGTACTGTACCATAGTGATCTCCATGCAAACTGCTCTGTACCGTGTTGTGGTTTGTATGGCTGGTGTCTTGTCATACGGAGAGGCCACGCTGCGACTGCATTCTTCCAAGCCAGGATTGGAAAATGCAACCTGAAAAATCCAGCATTTACTGTTTTAGATTTGCTAGATCTACCTAGACATGTACTGCATCTACATTTTTATTTTTATATTTTTTTTACTTTTTCAATTTTTTACTGTTGAGCAGCAGTGTTGTGGTAGTGTGCGAGTCTGGTAAGCCCCTATCCTGGTCCAGTACTGTATCTGGATGTGTCTCAGTGAATGCTGGGTTTGTGTCGGTGCCTGTGTTGTGGCTATGTTCCAGGCTCCCTTGGTTCTGGTGCCTGTGCTGTGGCTATGTTCCAGGCTCCCTTGGTTCTGGTGCCTGTGGTGTGCTTCCCCTTACCCTCATGGTGTGGCCGTGTCTCTGCTCGCGCCGTCTACACTCTCCCAGGACTTAACCGCTTGGCCTTAAGGGTCATGACCTTTTTGCCATCTACTTCTGCAGGGCCAAGGGCTTCCAGCACCAGAGGATTTAATGTTGAGATCGGAAACCCAGCCTACAAGATCTACGAGGGTGAGCCGGACGATGATGCTGGGGAGCTGCTGGATGCAGACTTCACACTGGACCCCGACAAGGTGAGGGGCGCGTGCAACATGTGTGCACAGATACACACATACAGTTAGGCCCAAAAATATTTGGACAGTGACACAAGTTTTGTAATTTTAGCTGTTTACGAAAACATATTCAGGATACAATTATTTAATCTGTGTTGTGGCTATGTTCCAGGCTCCCTTGGTTCTGGTGCCTGTGCTGTGGCTATGTTCCAGGCTCCCTTGGTTCTGGTGCCTGTGCTGTGGCTATGTTCCAGGCTCCCTTGGTTCTGGTGCCTGTGGTGTGGCTATGTTCCAGGCTCCCTTGGTTCTGGTGCCTGTGGTGTGGCTATGTTCCAGGCTCCCTTGGTTCTGGTGCCTGTGGTGTGCTTCCCCTTACCCTCATGGTGTGGCCGTGTCTCTGCTCGCGCCGTCTACACTCTCCCAGGACTTAACCGCTTGGCCTTAAGGGTCATGACCTTTTTGCCATCTACTTCTGCAGGGCCAAGGGCTTCCAGCACCAGAGGATGACCAACGGAGCCATTAATGTTGAGATCGGAAACCCAGCCTACAAGATCTACGAGGGCGAGCCGGACGATGATGCTGGGGAGCTGCTGGATGCAGACTTCACACTGGACCCAAAACAAGGTGAAAAGGCGCGTGCAGGATGTGTGCACAGATACACACATATTCTGAATGGCTCATAATCACACATAGATCTCAACCTCATATCACACATTTCATCTCAGTCTTATATCACACAAAGACCTGAGTCTCATATCACATATAGACCTGAGTCTCATATCACACATAGATCTGAGGCTCATATCACACATAGATCTGAGGCTCATATCACACATAGATCTGAGTCTTATATCACACATAGACCTGAGTCTCATATCACATATAGACCTGAGTCTCATATCACACATAGACCTGAGTCTCATATCACACATAGACCTGAGTCTCATATCACACGTGTTCTCTATTTAAATGTACTGTACAGCCCTTTGGTCAACTCTGCGTGTTTTAAACATGCTCTGTAAATCAACTTGATTTGATTTAAATATGTTCAACTGTCTCAAACTCTTCCCCAGCCCACCAATTTCACAAACCCAGTGTATGCCACTCTGTACATGGGAGCCCAGCACAGCCGCAATTCACTGGCCAGCACAGATGAGAAGAAGGAGCTACTGTCGCGAGGGGACGAGGAACTCCTGGTGGACCCACTCACATAGACAGGCCACACCATCGCCTCGTACCATTCCAAACACGCCCTTCATTTTGCCTTTTAAAAAGAGAAAAACAAAAAAATTTAAAATTACGAAAAAACAAACTTGAACACTGTATAAAATGTACAAAAATGAAGGACTACTTTTGTATGTGATTGCAGTATTATATTTGTTCTTTTTGGGACTCCTCTGATCAAAAATGAACAAAACATTTTCTAAAAAGTATTTTTAATTTACTCTTATTTTTCCCTTCACTTATACCTAAATAGCCACTACCTCTGTGCAAAATGAAATGGAAACGAGAAAATTAGAAAAGCGTCATCATTGGAACAATTTAATTTTTTATTTTTGTATGAATTGTATAGAGAAAAACAATTGTTCCATTTCACCAGTGCCAACTGTCTGTTTGTATGTGTGGACTTTGAGTGGGAAAAGCAAACTCAAACGTTTTTTTAAGTCGGTACCCGTGTTGTTTTTACAAGTTTTTTGGAGAGAGTATGCAAGAAAGGATCATAGAATAATTTGTGTACTGCACGTGTAAAATGTCTTTACTAAGTGGCAACTTAGGTATTTCCATATCATTTTCTCAGAACAATGTCATTGAAAATATTGTTTTCTTCCTTGCACAGAAATCATGTTTTACGGTGTAGTCTGTATATGCCGTAAGAAAAGTAAAGCAGGTCAGCGTATGTTTGTTTTTGTGCTTAGAACCCATTTTATGTTGATACGAGTGAGAAGAGTAGTATTATCAATCTAGAAGCAGAGAGTTGGTGTGTAAAACATTCCAGACAGGAGTGTTAAACAGAGCCAATAATACTCTGAGAAAGCACAGGATATTTGGTGGTTTTGCCCACAGACATGTACATGCTTCCTTGGGTAGATAAAGAGAGTGCCTCGTCAAGTGCAGGTCAGAGCTTACCATGGAAGGGAAAGACCACAGAACTGTGACGGAATGTCCTAAATGTCCGAACCCTTCAAATCGACTGTTACTAATATGGAAAGGTTTCTTCCTCATGTTTAAGGAGAGGAAGGCAGTAAATGTGTCCATGGGAGATATAGATTAGACTCAACTTCACCCTGTCTGTCTTTTTTTTTTTTTTTTTTATCTGTCAGGTTTAGATATGGTCCAGGTAGTAATGTCAATACAAATTCATCTTTCTTCCTTTAGGCAGGGGGGAAAAAAACTTTGTAAAATTCACTTTAATATGCATTTATTTTCTGCTGGTTTCTTGCTTTGTGTGTGTGTGTGTGTGTGTGTGTGTGTGTGTGTGTGTGTGTGTGGTTCCTCCATTGACAGCGTCATCTCTCTCTTCTGTGCACCGCTGCTGCTAACGCTGCCATTTTGGTTGCTCCGACGTGTCTTTGAGCTCAGCCTCTGTGCTTTGACGTGTGTGTAAGCTCAGCCTCTGTGCTTTGACGTGTGTAAGCTCAGCCTCTGTGCTCTGAACGTGTCTTTGAGCTCAGCCTCTGTCCCAAAATGCTGCTTCTGTCTGAAAGTGATCAGCCATATCCTAATGCGTGTGAGCAGCATCAGTAAATGTGCAAGTACCTAAATTAACATCCTTATTTTGCTTACCTGTCGGCAAGTGTTATGTAGATTCATGCTGTTTTTAATTTGTTTTGTCTTTAATTGAGAAGAGATGAGAACAATCATTTTACTTAAAAACATCTTTGCTAAATCATAAGTGCAGATTTGTATTTAAGTTGTTTTTGATTAGTCCTTGTTTTATAATGACAAATGACACATAGCTTTTATAGTACACAATGCATGGAGGCTCAGACTTAAGAGAATAATGTTCTAATTTTTGCTGGAGTACTTTACAAACTAAATAACAGATATTGTTATAAATAAAATTAAAAAATTCTGTACAGAAGAATATTTGCATGTTTTCTTTCAGGCTGTCGGTTGTGTTTACTACCTATTGTGAATGTATATACTCATACATCTTATTTTACTCACCATCCAAACTACTGTGAATATATATACTCATACATCTTATTTTACTCACCATCCAAACTATTGTGAATGTATATACTCATACATCTTATTTTACTCACCATCCAAACTACTGTGAATGTATTTACTCATACATCTTATTTTACTCACCATCCAAACTACTGTGAATGAATATACTCATACATCTTATTTTACTCACCATCCAAACTACTGTGAATGTATTTACTCATACATCTTATTTTACTCACCATCCAAACTACTGTGAATGTATATACTCATACACCTTATTTTACTCACCATCCAAACTACTGTGAATGTATATACTCATACATCTTATTTTACTCACCATCCAAACTACTGTGACAAACAACCAAATGGACACGTATTGTTTTTTATAATGTATTATTATTTTTATAATGTATTTATTGAATTAGCTGAAAATGCTGAAGAATTCCTAAAACAATCTGCAATTCTCAAAATTAGCTGATAGCGACCTGATTGGCTATACTCTATACTCTATTGTTTTGATATCATGGTTAGCAAAACAAGAACAGGAAAGTAATAGCAACTGGCTATACAGTTCTTCATCATGTGGAACTCCTTATTCAATGCCTCTGGCCTTTAACTCGTCCTTCACTCTGTTCAGGTAGTCAGGGTCGGGATATCCAAAACTGAAACAAAACAGATGCCATTGATTACAGTGAGATCATTTCTTCACAAATATGATAATCTGTATTAGTCCAGGGAAATACTTGTTTACATCCTCCTAACATCCACTAGGGCTTCAGTGTTGGCTGCAGAATTATCGTTATCAGTTACAATAGGTTTTATTCACTCAGATGTATCATTGAGGTTTTACCTATATCAATTATCAAGCTATATGAACGTGCAGGAACCTGACATTGAAGAGAATAGCTCTGAAGAAAATGTCTACAGTTTCACATGCTAATCCTAACTATTGGAAGCTGACCGGTATTCTATAATGCCATTGAATGCTATTCTGGCCGACACTTCATATCAGTAACATATTACCCAGAGGGCCCTCCATGGATGCTGGTCTTGTGGTGAATGTCGTTCCAGGTGACACAGTTATCCATCCCGTTGGTCCTGGAGGTCCCAACAGTGAAGATCAGCTTCTGATCAAATGCTCTCTCTAGCAGTTTGAGCACCTTATTGCCCTCATTGTTGTCTGGCAGATAAGCTGTTCTACTGGTGCCATGGTAGTGTTGTCCAGGACTTGGATGTTTTGCCTGAAAACAGAAATCAACAAGAACCAAATCAAGAAGGTAGCATAGGAGACATGCCGTGTCCACCCTCAGTGGTCATTTCATTAGGAGCACACAGCTCAACATCTAGTAATATAGTAACGGAAAGTTCTGAACTGTTCTCAAACAAACACATCACCGTATCACGATGTTCTCTTTACAGATGCCATTCTGAACATCACAATTGTATTAAGTATTTACTTGAGTGTTGCTTGAACTATTTTGGCCATTCTCCACTGACCTCTTACATTAACAATTTGTTTAACCCACTGAATAGCAGCTTTTATTTTGTGTGCACCATTCGCTGAAACTCAGACTATAGTGTCCGAAAATCCCAGAAGCTCAGTGGTTTCTGAGATATTGGAATTACCACACCGGTTATCAACAACCATTTAACGGTAAAAAAATTATTTTTCACAGTCTAATGTGATCTGGTCAACGCCAACTGCATCTCTAGATCATCCCTGCATAGCTTTACATATTGAGCGGACTCCACATTCTCTGTTTTTTTTGGTAAACTAGTAGGATTATCTATCTAATGAATCAACGAGTGTATGAGTAAAACAGCTGTGTAAAGCACTGTAAATGAATATCCATTACAAACTAAACAATGGTGCATGCTTTTGAAGACATTCATCAAAATCTGGGCTTTTACCGTTTGTGTACCACTTGGAATGAAGTAGTTGATGATTATGCTGCCACAGTTTGGAAAACCAGGAAGTTTAATGGGACTTCTGGAGGATGTCATGGTCCCAATAGGCTGGTCTCCCTCCACCTGACCAAACACAGCCTTACACACAGGACAGGTGGCTCCCAGCTGGCTGGCAACAGACCGCTTTAAACAGGCACGACAAAACTCGTGGCCACATTTTAACTTCTCCTTGTCAACGAAAGTATCCATGCATATAGCGCAATTCTCATCTTTCTCATCTGCCCCTTCTGCTGTGGCTCCCCCTAAAGCTACCTTGGATCTGGACATGTACCCAATCCTTTGTTTATCTTCCTCTTTAAAGACAGGGACCCCTAGATTCTTCTCCAGGTCACAGACTGCGGGGCCCAAGTTTTCTGGCAGACCAATCATCCTCCAGGGACCGTTCTCCTGTCCTGTTCCAACAAAGGGGTGTAGAGAACGCATCTCCCCCAGCTTATGTTCTACCTCCCTGGCCTGGCTTGGGTCCATTAGAGTGCAGCTCAGGGTGGATGTTGCAACCCTCTGGTAAAGAAGAAGAAGAGCTCTGATAGCATGGCTCTCCAAAGAAGGAGCCTGTACTGCACCCACAGGCTCGGCTTTAACTGTTATTGTGTGACCAACCATATTTTCTTTGAATTGCACACCAAACTTCTTTTGAATGTCACTTATTTTTTTATCAAATGCAGTTTGCATCAGCTTCCAGTGAGTGAGCTCCATGGTCAGTCCATCAATGCTGAGTGGGTCTTTGATTCCCATCCCAATGTTCATTTGATTATTTTCTGAACTTGATATTGAGGCTCCAGCATAAGCGTCAGACTTTACTGATGTGCTTTGTCTAATTCCATACTTTTCTTGAATTGCTAGCATGCTCTCTCTGCACCCAAACATAGTGCATCCCTTGGATGACACATTAAGAACACACCTGGCCTCCTCCCTCTGGGTCTCCCTCATAATATTTGGTAGCTCTGGGTTTGAATGGGGCAGAGCAATTGGGAAGCTAGTTAAATCATTTGCACACTTTCGGATAAGTTCCATAAAATCCTCGGGAGCTTTGTTAGAAATGGAATCTTCTCCGACTTTAGTATCTTTAAATGACAGTTTAACTTCAGGCATGATTTGAACTCCATTATCATTCTCAATGCGCTCCAGCTCCTTCTTGTATGCTTGGGTGGTGTACCAGAAGAGGGTCAGTGGAACAATGACGTCCCCCGTCATCTCTTTAGTATGGCTCAGCAGACCACTGTGGACCCCACTAGGAGTTTCTGCAGTGGCTGCAGTACTAGGCGCTACTTCTGATCCTGCTTCAACGCCTGTAATGGCTTTGACGTCTTTGATGAACTGCTGCACCACGTCAAAGCTGCCACATCTTTTCAGGATATCGGGACCATGAACATACTGCTGGAACATTTTCAAGAGGGCACCCTTCTTCACATGGTGGTAGTGACTTATGTCAATGGTGATGTCGACATTCATTGGAATTCTCGTCTGATAAAAGAAAGTTTAAACAATTACAACAGACTTTAAGATGAAAACATTGACATTAATTTCCAAGTATCCAAAAATACATACATCTTGTACAGGACTGTCTGTTGGTTGGGTTTCAGGCTTTAGTGCTGGAGTCTTGGGAAATGATATGCTGACTTGTTGCTCTTTTTCTTCTATGGTCAGCTGGATTGTTGTTGGATGATCCAAGAAGTTCAATGCTGGAAAAAAAAGTACACAGTATGTGAGGTGTTCTCTTCTGAAACAAAACAAATCATATCTGGTCCAAAGTAGCCTATGCATGGGTACAAGTAGAATGTGTTACATGGAGAAAAAGCCTAATACAACATCCCAGAAAAGTTATAGTCTCAGTTTATTGCTTTTAGTTGTGAGTCCTCTCAAATCATGCAATCACTCAATCTGTAACATCTCTGGTTATTGGGAGAAAAAAAAAAGTCTGATGCCGTTTATTGGCATTCTAGGCACTGGCTGTGGTTTGTAATATTTAGTTATATCTTTCTGTTTTGTAGATTATCTAAGTAGTTGAGCTGAGTAGTGCTTTATTGATCCATATTAAAGGATGTGCATATGAATTTCCCAAAATGTGCTTTGGATCAATGAATAGTCAATTGTGTTGTTAATATTGCAAAGATAATACTTCTGACAGTTTAATCAATGACCAGAGACCTGGCACTAAAAACTGCCTGGCAAATCCTGAAATTCTTTGTATTTCAAAAATATTTGAACAATTATTCTAACCTGAAGAGGGACATATATTGACCTCAAAACGCCCCTTGTCATCAGTGTTCTTGACAGACACCTCTTTTATTTTGTTTAGAAAGGTCTGATCAAACCAAGCTTTAAGTGTCTTTTGTAGTAATCTCTGTGGTAGAAGCTTTTCTGTCTCAACGCTGACGTGAAACGTGGCCTCATCTCGAGGTTTTGATGGCTTCTGTCTTTTAAGCTCATCCTCTGAGCGGTACATATCCTGAAATTAAAAAAACATAAAATCTTATTCAAACGAATATGATTAAATATTGGACACGGTAACAAAGTAACAACATGCAAACGCTTTTCTAATGACATCAACCACTGAATATTAATATCTAATCCAGAGTTCACATCCTCTTTTGTTTCGAACATTAGTGTGACAAAAGCCATATCAGTTAACATTAAGATTTTATAAAGTAAATCAATAGGATGTCGAAATACAGCCTCAAAATGTAAAACTACAAGCCATTTACAAAGCCTGTCATTGGGAAAAACTATGATGATTATAATAATAATAATAATAATAATAACAATAACTTTATTGATTTTGCTTGGCTGTCTTAGTTGGCACTGTTTTTGGGTAAAACTATGAGGATGTAACAAATCAGTGTGGCACACCATGAGTGTTATTATAACCAGAGGTGCCATCACCAGTGTAAAAGTAGTATTGCCAAACTTTCTCGCCAGTCACCATAACATGGTGTATGCATTAGATAAAGAACTCATGAAGCTACCTATTTTGTACTGTGCTGTTATTGTATGTTTAAATGTGAAACATTTGTGAATAACTAACAATGAATTAATGTAATTATGAATAATATCACTGGGCGGTGGCCAAGAAGCATGAACCCCCATTAAAGGTGCAGTGTGTAAGTTTGAATTTCTAGCAATAGATTAAATTTTTCATGTTTTTTATGTTTATTACATACCTCCTGGAGGATATCATTAAACCAAATACTCAGAGAGAAGGTGCGTTATATATGAGCGTCATGGGACCTGTATTCAGCTTTTAAAAAATCTAGGGATGCCCGCCTATCCCCAACCAATCACGAGAGTTTTTGCATGGAGTAAGGGCTACCTGCCAATCAATCACCTCGCGTGCACACTCCTAGGTAAAATTCCTGCTTACAGCGTCACCCTCTAAACAAACCTGTTACAATTCGCATTGCAGACAAACGTAGCAGTGGTGTGAACTAGTTCTGTAGTTGCAAGGTGGCTGAAGTCGTTGCATGTCGTCGCAAAAGACTTGGATTGTCAAATTGCCAAGTGCAGTTTTAGAACGTTAGGAAGTATCGCGCCAGATTTATGTCAAAAATGCATTATTCGTTTACATGCATATGTTGGATATACTCGTCAACGTATAGTAGCTATGGTGCAAATCGCAGCTAAATGAAAACGATTGTCATGCACTAGCTCATACTAATAGGGGAATCAAATTATGAAATAGTTTTGGTTAACGTTAGCTAACTGTATGTCGTTACTATGGAAACGGTAATTTGTGTCCGAAATCAGACATTGCTTTATGCATTATCGGTGAGAACCAAAAATATGCACAACATACACATTATTCATGAAACACTGCCTTGCTCAGGCTCATGAAGTCAAGTCAGAGCGCGCACTGGCATGTGTAGGGTGGGCCATGAGAGGGATAGGAGAGACCAAAGACTCAGGAGATGGGCCTTTTTGAGTGTTGTGATTCAAATTCTTGCCATTTTTTCCCCAATTCTCTAGAACTACATACTGCACCTTTAAGACCATTATAATATATATCTGTATACATTATTAATTAAGTCTCATCAACAGCCGACAGCTACAGTCATGTACTTGTCTAAACAGATACAAACTCTGTTTTTGTATAAATATATTAATTACAATGTTGAAATTCATCAATATACATGTTCAAGGCCATAGCCAGGATTTTGGAAATACTGAGGTCATCTGGTCATGAGTCCTTGTTCGAGAATTTCAGTAAGACTATAGCATAAAATCATGTCAGACTTTGTCAGTGCTGACACATTAATTATACTAGTCTAATTTTAATTTAACACAAGATAAGTCATAAATATGGCCAACATTGAAATTACTCTTCTGTTCAGTTTCTCATTGCATTGAAATCCCTTTCACCGTTTAACAAATTGTGCAGAGCATCTTTCAGGTTTGGCTATCTTTCAGGGCTGGCCTGACAAGTGTTCAAAAACTCATTACTATAGTCTATTCCTTCACTAGATAATTTTTTTTCCCTTTCTCTTGCTATCTTCTCCTCTTGTCTCTCTCTTCTTGGAAGAACCTGCTCTCTCACTCTCCTCTCTTCTTTTTTAATATTAAGTTAAACTTTTTAGTTACATATATGGAGATTGTATAACATGTCATCATCAACATCGGACATAAATAGCAGCATTTTCATTCATTAATAAATAGCATGATTAATGTTTATGGAAAACTGGTGTTTCCAATAGTTTATCCAAGTAGTATTGCCAGGCAATACTTGTTTGAGAAGTAGTATTGCCATGGCAATACTGGCAATACTGACGGCGGCGGCCATGATTATAACTATAACCTAACTGCAATAAAGTCAGAAATAACCAGAAATAACCAACATCAGTTGAAGCTATAGGGTTGGATGACAATGCAGAGGGACCATGCCCCATTGCTCCTGCCGCAGGTTTAATATTCTCATCTAGAAGCCCATTTGATTCAGTTTTCAATGCAGAATCAGGATGGCTTGCCATTTTCTAGAGGAAACAACGAAGTTAGCAACTAATTTGTAAGTAATTATTTTCATTTACAAATGTTTGCCATTATTTACCCAAACATATTAAAAATAATCTTTTTGTTATGAGCAAAGCTTGTGTAAATGGAAAGACATTCCTCAAATGAAAGACTTATCCTACGGTTTTAGGACCCAACTTACGTCTTTAGTATTATCATCTGTGCAAGCGGAGTTTTCCTGGCTCGACTGGACAACCCACAATAGTAAAGCAATACAAAAGTTATTTAGGAAAACCTAATGAGGTTTCCATGGTTCATATGAAGTTTAAGTAAGTTCACAAGAAAATGTTGTAACAATTTTACAATAATAAATCATACAAACCATAATACAAAATAATAAAATAAAACAACATTATGGGCCTAGAGTGAAACCAAATCAAGACCCCTTAGAAATGCATTGCTCACCAATCAACATAGTGGAGACCGGGGGCAATTGTAACAATTTTTTTTAAGTGATGTATCCAGGGCACATCTTAGTTGCTTTCACGGTTGTGGCTCAAATTGTATTTGCTCCCGTGCAAAATACTTAACCACTGGACTATGCCACAGAACAGAAAATATAATGGCACACAAACATTTTCTTAAATTAATAGCAGAAAATGTATATATTTGGATATCGTTACTAAGCCGGACACCATTTTGATGGTGTTGGGGTCAGTTGTAACACAGCATTACAATTACCCCAATCGTACCACCCATGACAAGCTACCCTGCTAGCTAAAAACAATGCTAGCAAACATTTGACAAATATATCAAAATGTTAGACAACAGAATGGTCATCAAAACTAGACAAATTTAAATGCATAACACTATGCAGAAAATACTGTAGATAAAAAAATAAATACTTTCACACCTCAAAAAGGAGCTCTGTCAGAAAAACTTTGGCAAGGATGAGTTTTCAGTTTGTCCTTTGGCTGGCTGAGAGGGATCACCACAGAGCATGTGCATTAAACGTTTCAAGGTTCCAACTCTTTTCCGATTAGTGTAATTTGAGATGTTACAACTGCCCCAAGTTACAATTGCCCCCGGACTCCCCTCCAGGAATAAAATATATTTTATAACGGAAATGAGCATGACAGAAACCGATGTCGAACTGCAAACCAATTAATGTATGCCAGCTGCACGCTTATCTATACATTTCTCACCTGCCAGTCCATTTCTTCAGTGGTCATGCTGATTCGCAGTATTTTACCCACAAAAGTCAACAATTAATTTAACTGCTGTAACATAGACCAATCAGACACAGAAGTGTTATGGAAAAACTATGTCGGTCAAATGAATACTCTTCCTGCTCTTGGTTCACGATCTGACTAAAGCGCGTTATTTAGAGGATATCGTCATACTTACAAACACAGGCGTTAACCAATTTAAAGTTAAAATACGACATGCCGTGCCATTTACCTTACATCGGCGTTAAACTGTCTCACAACCCAGGATTAGCTAAAATGAAAATGAAAGTGTTTCTGGCCTGTCGTCACTCCTCCCACAAATGTAGAACTAGATATACTCGTTTCTCCATTCTCATAAACCACAACTCAGAAAGAAATACACAGCACACTCAATCAAATAACTGGAAATTGAGAAAAAAATTAAATGATATAATAAAATTATGTGTGAAGGCGGCATGCTTAGTGAAAAACCAGAAAGTACACTTTGCATGTCAAACATCAAGAAGTAAGTTGTTACACAAACACTTCAGTCATACCTTATTAATCTAAAGCAAACACGCACAAAAACATGACTGAAATCAAAGCGTTTTATTCAGTACACAAATTACACAAACATTGCATTTTAAGCTACATTGTCAACTTGTCACGACTTGATAAAACATAAAGCTTAAGTTTAAGCATTATGTTTGCAACCATCTCTTAATGATATGACAGCATGACCTGTTGTCCATAATTACCTCAAACTGTACTTACATGATAAACCGATTTGCAATGTTGGCCAAAACCGGTAAAAAAAGTACCTGCACAATTTAATAAAAAAACAAAGATCACAAATAATATTATGCATTATGCATGTCATGACAACAGAGGAGTGGCATTCGAGAGACTAAATGTGTGTTTCCATACAATGTTGGTTATGGTGGCCCTGTCCCCACGTAGCTATCAGGCCCCCTAGATTCTTCTCCAGGTCACAGACGGCAGGGCCCAGGTTTTCTGGCTGACCAATCATCCTCCAGGGACCGTTCTCCTGTCCTGTTCCAATGAAGGGGTGTAGAGAACACATCTCCCCCATCTTACCTTCTACCTCCCTGGCCTGGGTCCATTAGAGTGCAGCTCAGGGTGGATGTTGCAACCCTCTGGTAAGGAAGAACCAGAGCTCTGAGAGCATGGCTCTCCAAAGAAGGAACACTGCTCTCACAGGCTCGGCATTTACTTGGATGACACACCAAGAACACTTTTGGACTTTTCTGCTTTAATGTCCTCCTTTGAGAGGTTAATATCCTGACATTCATAAAACAAAATCTTAATCAAACAAATATGATTCAATATTGGGCATGGTAACAAAGTAACAACATGCAAACACTTTTCTGATTACATCAACCACTGAATATTAATATCCAATCCAGAGTTCACGTTCTCTTTTGTTTCGAACATTAGTGTGACTAAAGATTTTAATTTCTATAAAGATATTATAAAGTACATCAATATGAAGTCGAATTGCAGCTTCAAAATGTAAAACTACAAGCCATTTACAGAGCCTGTTTTTGGGAAAAACTATGATAATAATAATAATAATAATAACTTTATTGATTTTGCTTAGCTGCTTTAGTTTTACCCAAAAACAGCGCCAACTATGATGATGTAACAAATCAGTGTGGCACACCATTAGTGTTATTTTAACTATAAACTAACTGCAATAAAGACAGACATAACCAACATCAGTTGAAGCTGTAGGGTTGGATGACAATGCAGAGGGACCATGCCCCATTGCTCCTGCCGCAGGTTCAATATTCTCATATAGAAACTCAATCGATCCAGTTTTCAATGCAGATTCAGGAATGCTTGTAATTTTCTAGAGGAAACAATGAAGTTAGCAACTCATTTGTGATTATTCACATTTACAAATTATTTTGCCCAACCATGTACAGAATTCACTGTTTTTATTTTTAAGCAAAGCTTGTGTAAATGTTGCTAGAAATTGCTCCAACACTTGTCTCGTGTTTGATACTTGCCTACTTTACAATTGTGAAGATAAAATATGATCATGCGCAGCACTTACCTTACAACGGCCTCAAGCTGTCTCACAACCCAGGATTATTTTAGAAAAATGAAAATGAAAGTGTTTTCGGCCTGTCACTCCACAAAAGTAGAAATGGAGTTACTTGTTTCTCAATTTACGTAATCAAAACACAGTAAGAAATGTGGCTACCCAGCGTACACAAGCAAATAAGTGCAAATGAATAGACTGCATGCTTTGTTAAACACCAGCAAGAACTGTATGCACACGCTGCATGTCAATCATCAATGAAGTTGTTGAACAAATACTACAATCATACATTATTAACCTAAACAAATAAGCAAACACACACAAGAAACATGAGTCAACCAAAGCATTTTAATTTCTAGCTACGTTGTCACAACTAAATACTTCAAACTAAATGCTTTATGCTTTTATTATTTTCGCAATCTGTAAACTCATAACGATATGACAGCATGACATTCATTATCCCTATTCAGTGCTTCTCAATTGGGTTTCTTATACCTCAAATTGTACTTCTAAATAATGCAATGTAAGCCAAAAAGGGGAAAATAAGTGCCTCCTCGATGTAATAATAATAATAATAAAAAAACATTAATATGCATTATGCATGTCAAGACAATAGAAGAGTGGCATTTGAGTTAAGTACATTTGTGTTTCCACACCATGCTAGTGGTATGTTACGTTGGCCCTGCCCCGCTTAGCTATCTATTTAAAATGCTGCATTTGCTCATAATAACCTACAACTAAAATACTGACTTACACCATCCTGGTCAAATTTAGGCCCAATAAACGGACTTAATCTAATGTTGGTGGGAATACATCATTACATGGAATACTTATATAGTATGGCCCAATAGACAAAACAGACAGATTGCTAGGTTGGTAAGGTAGGTTGCCAGTTGTGTGTGTGTTTGCGTGAGGGGATGGAAAGGCAATAGAGTGAAGTAGGCTATAAAGGGGTTTTTGCCTGGCCTGGCTGAACCAGCCGCAACACGTGATCACATTCCGTTTCTCACTGCAGATCATAGTGAAGTAAAGTTAAAATGTCAGCGGTTAACCAGGCTATCTTTTGCCCTCTAATCAGCATGAAAGTAGCAAGGATCCCAACTAGTCCTCTTCATCTTGAAGATCAAACCTAAAGAAGCAGATATACAAACATTGTTACATTGTTTATACTCCATTTAAACAATAAGACTGTCACAATGCAAACATTGTTACATTGTTTATACTCCATTCAAACAATAAGACTGTCACAATGCAAACATTGTTAAATTGTTTATACTCCATTCAAACAATAAGACTGTCACAATGCAAACATTGTTACATTGTTTATACTCCATTCAAACAATAAGACTGTCACAATGCAATATTGTTACATTGTTTATACTCCATTCAAACAATAAGACTGTCACAATACAAACATTGTTAAATTGTTTATACTCCATTCAAACAATAAGACTGTCACACTGTCAAACATTGTTACGTTATTTATACTCCATTCAAACAATAAGACTGTCACACTGTCAAACATTGCTGTCGACACTATATTAGGTATAGGGATATCTCTCAGCTTAATAAACAACTTTTTTTTAAATATCTGGCCGTGCCGAGAGTGGATATAGAGGGGGGTGGCTCTGAGATGTCACTGCTCACTGCTTTCTGGAGGTGTCGTGGGCTCAAATTAACGAAACATCCGGTGTGGAGGGTGCCCACTTGAAAATCCCAATGACATATCTGCTCTCAACCCAAGTCCATTCTAAAATATTGGCTTTTGAAGTGCCCATCTTGGAGTGTGGCATAATGGATATAATAACATCCTATCCTGTGTATATTGAAATACCATTCTTTGGTCAGTCATGTAAAGGTTGCTGAACCTACCATTCTGTGACCCCAGAAACCAGGTCGACCTGAGCCAGCTCCATCTGCACCTAAACAACACAGCGTCACATTAGCAGGTGTGAAATGCACTGACAAATCAGCAGTTTTTCAAGACTGGTTTAAGTCTAGGCCAGTCCAGAGGCTACGATTGGTGACAGAGACAGCCTCAGACTGACCTGTCCAATGAGGTCTCGGCTCCTGAAGGAGGCAGAGCTGTTCTTCACTGACACACTGAGACGCTTGCACTTGGCCTCCTCGACGGATAGCTCATACTCAAACCTTACAAACATGAAAAAATAAAACAATGGCCATAGCCAACTTTTGGAGGATTGATTTAAATGCTTTAATATGGGTAATTATAGATTGACACACAAACAAAGTAAAGTCCACTAAAAGCAAAGGTACAGTCACTTACTTCTCATTGTACTCTGGGTTGAGGTCTCTCTTCTTGACACTGGTTTTCTTCTTGGTGGCTTTGCTTTTGTCAGGCAGCAGCATGAGCGAGACATAAGAGTCTACAGCATCCTTACTGGAGGACAACAGCCCTCTACACACACACACACACACACACACACACACACACACACACACACACACACACACACACACACACACACACACACACACACACACACACACACACACACACACACACACACACACACACAGACTTAAAGAAAGACAGTGCCTCACTTAAACATTCTTAGAGTCTAAAGAGCTGTGCCGACGTGTTTATGATGTATGATGAGACCACAGACCTGCAGGCGTGGACAGTGATGATTAGCCTTCTTTCCTTTGAGCCATACTTTACAGATAGCTTCACCTGTCCATTTCCAGAGCCACCACTAGAGGCAGCGCAGGGCACAGCTCCAATGTCGATCAGATCCACCATCTTAGAATCCAGGATCTGCAAAGACCACAACGCACTTGATGCATCTACTAAAGATATGTAGTAATATTTTTTTTTCTTTAGCAACAATACTGAAGTTCCCAAAAATTATAACTGTATAACAGAGAAGAAATTTTTTTTTATAATATATATAGGAGAATCTGACCGTTAGTCAGTGAACACGTTATTGGCCAGAAGTTCTATATTAGACATGCAAAATATTTCAACGGTACTTTAACATGTGTGTGTGTGTGTGTGTGTGTGTGTGTGTGTGTGTGTGTGCGTATGCCCCCACCTTGAGCTGAGCCCTGAGGAGGATCTGACTCTGAGGTGAAGCTCCGTCCAGATTAAGCCACTGGTCCAGGACCAGCTCTGGCTTTGACAGCAGCTCACGGACAGGAACCACCAGAGAACCCATGGCCTGGTCCCAACCACTGGATAGCTGCACACACAACGAGAGACAGAATCAATGTTTGAAAGAGTAGCAGGTGTTGCAATGTCAAATGTATATATCAGAAATGTAAAATACAGTCCCTTAAACGGGATAGTAGGTGTAAACAAAATTGCACTTTGCTGGAAAACAATGACTCACCTTGATAATGAGCATTTCATGTTTGGGGTTACGAACCAGGAAGTTGAATGTCTCATTCCACTGAGGAGAGGTAGAGCGATCACACACCTTTGGGAAGACGCATGAGAAACGACAGATGAGAAAGATAAATTACTCGTAGCATTCAGCCATGGAATATGAGTGTAAAAAGCGTTTAAAAACAGTGTGTCACCTTGGTCTTGTGGGTTGTTTCACCAAGAACCAGCTCTGCTCCGGCCTTAGGCTCCTTCCCACTCTTCTTTAACTACAGAGGTGGCGTACAACAATCCCAAAACCTCTTTACATACAAATATGAAGGTATCACGTGGGAATAAGAAAAAAATATAATGCTACTTACAGGCAGTGAATGAGCGCTCTGCAGAAAGACAAAGAGCAGAGCAGCGGCTGGAACAGTCTTGTTCTGGAAGGACTGGAGAGACTGCAGTTGCATCACCTGGGGGAAGGGCCGATCATTTTAGATGGAGGGCCATTTTGAATACAATCTCATGGCACATTGTTTCGATGTTAATATCAAGGTACTGTCTTTGAGTTGTGTGGCAAAGAAAATGTTGACCATTTACAGAAGCTGACGGGGCAGTTGAAACGAGGGAGAACAGGGAGATGGCACACACGAGAGAGCACTATCACCAGAATCAATCCCATTTAAGATATAGGAGAACTGTTGCTGTATGAAAGCAATCTCTGGAAATTTTGAGTGACCACTAAACATTATATTACCAGCCTAAAGCAGGGTGTGAGGGTGTTCTTTGGCAGTTTTTACCATCTAAAGTGTGCTTACCAAGAAGGGCCCTAAAAATGTTTATCAGCTTGGACAGAGAGTTCAAAAGGGGATGATCAGTGAACAAAGACTACAGACTGGGTTGTTAATGCATTCTGGGTAATGGAACACTGACCTTGTCCAGCCTGACTGGTTCTGAGACTGTTGGTACCCACTCCAGTACCAGGTGAACTCGGCCAGACTTGACCTCCTTCAGAGTGTACCACTGTGAGAGAACAAGCCATTAAACCAGTCGCCCAATTCACAAATTTGTTGACTTGGTTCAAAATGAAAGCAAACAGTTAGGACATTCCCACTGTCAAATGACTTGTTGTGTTGCAGTGCATGAGCTTCGCCCTCTTACAGAATGTCAAAGTGATTTCCAGTAAAGGGTGTGTCACGAGACTCAAATAACCTGGCTAGACGCCCGAGCGTAAACACCGGCTCACCTCGTCTGTGTAGCGACATCTGATGACATCCGCTAGCCTGACGCTAAACCTGCACAAAGGAAAACCAGCAAATCAGCTTCATGAAAACTAAGGAACGCCTATGTCAACCTTTCAGTCATATGTAGTTCATATCAACAATGTAATAGGCTCCAACAGAATACTTGGTTAATGTAGTGTTCTAACATTGAAGTCAATGTACGTTTGATTACCAAGTCTAATCTCTGAGATAAAAGTGTTACTGATAAACGTGTAGGAGGGCAGTGTGCAGACGGTCCATACCGGCCCAGGAAGTCGTCAGAGTCCAGGTCCTTATCATACAGCTCAAACTGGATCTCCTGGGGCGTAGGCCCACTCACAACCAGCTGCACAGTGACACACAGCGGCAGAGTTACAACATCACCCACAAATCGCCTCCTACACAATACTCCCATCCCAATGTTGTGAAATCCAACTCCCTTCATACCTCGTACATCTCATTCCAGGTGGGGTTGAGATTTTCCTTGATCACGTGACTTTTAAATTTGGTGTCTCCTATGTTGATCTTGACGTAAGGGTCGCTCTTGCCCTTGACCATGCCCCCCATCAGGTTGTCCTTGGCGATTAGACTCTGGGCTTCCAGCAGATGGATCCTCA
This sequence comes from Galaxias olidus, assembly GCA_026901105.3. NCBI lineage: Eukaryota > Metazoa > Chordata > Actinopteri > Galaxiiformes > Galaxiidae > Galaxias > Galaxias olidus. The sequence continues at coordinate 30,101 of JAPMUY010007508.1, read as the reverse complement.
ACACCCCCTACAGGACAAATACTTAAGTCTCCTGTAGGCTGGTGATAAAATCTGGACAAATACGCATGCCAGTCCCTTAAATAGTTTTTCCCCCCACACAACTACACTGGCTGAAAAGCAGAGGGCAGATGCAGGACATGCAGGTTCACCAGGGTTCGAGTAATAATCTGAGCTTTGTCGGGGGTCTCTAACGTTAGTAGCGGAGATAAATATATAATAGCTTAACCGGTACACTGTATTGGCGACCCCAACAGATGTGTGACTTTACTGCTTTCATTGGAGCTCAGCTCCCACTGGCTCCCACATAACTGGAACCCTGTCTAAATGCACTTAGAAATTTCAACTAAACGGCTCACCTCACTACCAAATCCTTTGTTAGGGGTGGTGTGTAAGGGTTTGATTCCCGCAGGGCTCAAGGCCTTTTTAACCTCACCAGGATCCACGCTGGCCTGCCCGGATACCGAGACCGGGGACAAACTAGTCACTGTGGCCTGGACAAGGTTGCCTAGACCAGCACTGACAGAGAGGAACAAGTACACACACGAGGTGAACACCTTCAAAGCTATTTCACACAAGAACATAATGTACATTCATTGTTTGTTGTGGCTATAGAAGATTCACTCCTCGGTTGGTGCCTGCCTTGGTCGCAGCTCGTCATTGGCCGCTGTGACTGATTGGGCGGTCGGGGTGGAGGACGCCTCCGACTCCATTGGCTCAGCCACCTGTTCGTCAAAGAACAATGTCTATTTGGTTTACATAACACGAACACAAAACTAATGTCTAGTCATTACTAAAAAAAACATTTCACAACTAGATCTAGAAGTGCCTCCCACCTGATCCACAGGGCAGGGGGCAGGCTTTAGGTGTGTGGGGACTGTTTCAGGATGGCGGGGTTCCTCCACGGGGGTCTCAGGCACCAGCCATGTCTCCTTGGGATGACTGACAGAGGGCTTGCTGGGGGCAGCAGCCGACCTGACAAAGCGTTGTCACTTATCACACCGTCCAGCCGACAAGTACACATGATCTATACATCCACACACATAACTCACACATAACCTATACATGCACACACATAACCTATACATGCACACACATAACCTATACATGCACACACATAACCTATACATGCACACACATAACTCACACATGACCTATACATGCACACACACATAACACATACACATAACCCTATACATGCACACACACATAACACACACACATAACCTATACATGCACACACATAACTCACACATGATCTATACATGCACACACACATAACACATACACATAACCCTATACATGCACACACATAACCTATACATGCACACGCATAACTCACACATGATCTATACATGCACACACAACTCCCACATGACCTATACATGCACACACATAACACACACACAACCTATACATGCACACACACATAACACATACACACGCACACACACACATGCACACACACAACCTATACACACACTGCACACATGCATAATGCACACACACACACACACATGATCTATACATGCACACACACATAACACACACACAACCTATACATGCACACACACACATAACACACACACAACCTATACATGGACACACACATAACCCACATGACCTATACATGCACACACACATAACTCACACATGATCTATACATGCACACACATAACACACACATGACCTATACATGCACACACACATAACACACACACAACCTATACATGGACACACACATAACCCACATGACCTATACATGCACACACACATAACTCACACATGACCTATACATGCACACACATAACACACACATGACCTATACATGCACACACACATAACTCACACATGATCTATACATGCACACACGTAACACACACATGACCTATACATGCACACACATAACACACACACGAGGGATAACTCAGACATGACCTATACATGCACACACATAACCCACGTGACCTATACAAGCACACACATAACCCACGTGACCTATACATGCACACACATAACCCACGTGACCTATACATGCACACATAACCCACGTGACCTATACAAGCACACACATAACCCACACATACATGCACACACACACATACCACAGAAACACGTGGGACTTATACAAGCACACACATAACACACAAATGACACATACATGCACACACATGACCTAGACATGCACACACATAACACACACACGAGGGATAACACACCCCACAGATAGCGGCTCCTCGTCATCAGCTGCCATCACTGTCTGCGGAGTGGTGGTGAGGAGCTCTTCCTCCTCTGGACTAGTCGAAGTGCCCTGCAGCTCCTCAAGCCCCTCTGTCATCTTGGTGTGCAGGACCTGTTCACCAGAGAAACAGGAGGAGTTTAGGGACTTCATCTTGGTGTGCAGGACCTGTTCACCAGAGAAACAGGAGGAGTAGCTTTAGGATAGTTAGGGACTTCATCTTGAAGGCGATGGAGTGTGACTTGTGTTTAGGCTGGATTCACTTTTACTGTCGTTGCACAGAGCACAGGCGCTGAGACAACGGAACATTTGCAGTTTAGCATCTAACCAGATAGGCCAAATACAGACCTTTAGGCTGTGTCACGTGTCTGTGTGTGTGTGTGTGTGTGTGTGTGTGTGTGGGTGTGTGTGTGTGTGTGTGGGTGTGCTCCCACCTTGAGCTGAGCCCTCAGGAGGACCTGACTCTGAGGTGAAGCTCCGTCCAGATTCAGCCACTGGTCCAGAACCAGCTCTGGCTTTGACAGCAGCTCTTTCATAGATACCACCAGGGAGCCAATGGCCTCGTCCCAACCACTGGATAACTGAGGGCACATTGATGAATACAGGAAGGAAGGAGGGAAGCAAAGGCAGACTGCAGGTTAACGCTTGCTGTTTGGCTTTAGGAACGGTCTGTTGGCAGAGGCGAGTTATAAGTAGACACTCACCTTTAAGATAAGCATTTCCTTTGTGGGGTCACGGATCAGAAAGTAGAAGGCCTCCTCCCACTGAGGGGAAGTGGAGCGGTCGCACACCTTCAGAGACAAGAAGAGACAGAGGTGGCTAGTAGTCACTATTCAGAGAGCAATAACGTTTGTAGTTGGTTTGTGATGGTTCTGTTTTGTATCCTGATGTTTAATATAGCGCTTGCTTAGCTCTTATCTAGGTGATTAGGTCAGGGATGCACTTATTATATCTACCTGACTTGTAGTTTTTTCCTTATCTTTTTGTAGGCACTATTTTTTGTAAGTTGCTTTGGATAAAAGCGTCTGCCAAATGAATGTAATGTAATGTTTCTGTCAGGGAGAGCAGGATGTCGGCCGGGATTACCAGGAAACGGGAACGTTTGGCGTGTGGATGAAGAGCGTCTCACCTTGGTCCTGTGGGTCGTGCCGCCGAGAACGAGTTCCGCTCCGGCTCTTGGCTCCTTCCCACTCTTCTTTAACTGGAAGCACACGGATACACAGATGATGCAGACGTCTGCATCTCCCTACGTTCTTTCCTGGAACCGCTATACGCTACAGGATGAGTTTCACTGACACAAAAATAGATGGTGTACAACCAAAGATCAATACGGGAGATTGACTCAGCACATTTCTGAGGTGGCTTACGGGCAGTGAGTGAGCTCCTTCCAGATAGACGAAGAGGATAGCGGAGGAAGGCACCGCCTTGTTCGTGTAGGACTGGAGGGACTGCAGCTGGAGCACCTATTGGAGGGGGTACCATGTCACAAAATGCTCAATGTTAACTCAGTGCTACGGGATCAGACAGGGAAGGAGACACATACATGAGACGATGCTGAGATGCGACTTGATAATAAAACAAAAGAAAATAAAAAATGGGGAAGTGATGCTAACCGGATCCAGCGGGTCTGGTTCTGTTACTGTTGGAACCCATTCCAGGACTAGGTGAACCCCACCTGATTTCACATCATTCAGCGTGTACCACTGAAACATAGGTACAAATCATATTACTGTTTCAGCACTAAACACAATAGATTTACTATAGATACAATACTAGATTATGTATGTGTATTATGTAACATGTTCATAATCTTATGATTATGTAAGATTTAAATACTTTTCCTAATTGAGGCATAATGCTCACCTGGTCTGTGTACTGGGACTCAATGATGTCTTCCATTCTGATTTTAAATCTGTTGACAATAAGCAAAAACATCAACAAAACAGGGTCACCATAGAAAGTGGGGCAGCATATACAAACAACAGAAATTACGATAATACATTTTTTTTTTTAAAGAATCTGCCCCCCTTACCTGCCCAGGAAGTCATCCTTGTCCATGTCTTTGTCGTAGAGCTCCACCTGCACTTCCTGTCCCGACTGTGGGACTAGCACCACCTTCGGGGGGACATTACAGTATCATCTTATCTCAGTGTGTCAATGGACGATAGCATGTCATATTATTATCGGTGCAGGACAGTTCCATTCATACCTCATACATCTCATTCCAGACAGGGCTGAGATTTTCCTTGACAACCTGACTTTTGAAATGTGCGTCTCCCACGGTGATTTTGGCGTAGGGGTCGCTCTTGCCCTTCACCATGCCCTTCATCAGGTTGTCCTTGGCGATAAGTTTGTGGGCTTCCAGCAGGAGGATCCTCAGCACCCCCTACAGGACAAACATTGTCATGGGACGGACCTCTGCCCACCACTCACAAACATGAAACAGCACAGTACAGTGCCTTTGGAAAACATGATGCTCCACCATCTCACCTCACGAGCAAAGCTGGCATTAGGGCTGGAGTGGGGGGGTCTTGGTTTGGAGAGAGCTGGAGCCGGAGCTTTCTTCACCTCCGAATGGTCAATCCCAGGAGCAGTTTCCTGTATGACAGCTTCCTTAGGTAATGGCATGGAGGGAGAGGTGGGGACTGGGGCAGAAGAAATATCCACTGAACTGGACCTGGGAAACATAAGAGACAAGAACGATTCCTCAAATAACTGTGTTTTTACAAAGCCCTTAGGATTTGAATCACGAGTATCTCACTTTTGCATTGTGTCCTTCTGTTTTGGTAGAGTGGCGGATGGTTCTGGCACTATGGGCGTTCTATCCTTCTCAATGGAACCAGGGCACATCTTGGGACTGAGCACCTGCAGCGTACAAATAGCTTCATTGCCACCTTAATTACATGTTATTGGCCAGAAGTTCTGTATTAGACATACAAAATATTTCTATAGTACTTTAACTATGTGTGTGTGTGTGTGTGTGTGTGTGTGTGTGTGTGTGTGTGTGTGTGTGTGTGTGTGTGTGTGTGTGTGTGTGTGTGTGTGTGTGTGTTCCCACCTTAAGCTGAACCCTCAGGAGGATCTGGCTCTGAGGTGAACCTCCATCCAGATTCAGCCACTGGTCCAGGACCAGCTCCGGTTCAGACAGCAGCTCTCGGAGAGGAATTGCCAAGGAGCCCATTGCCAGAGTCCAGCAGTGAGATAACTAAAAGAGAGGGAAATGATTAACACTCAGGGGTACGTGTGTGTTAGCGGTACCTTCGCTATTGCCAAATGTTAACTTCAGACACACACCTTGACTATGAGCATCTCCTTGGTGGGGTCACGAACCCGGAAGTAAAATGCCTCGTCCCACTGAGGTGAAATGGTCCGATCACACACCTTCAAAGAGATCAGGAGAGAAATATAAGTCCCTAAGACTCTTGTGAAAGATAAGTGAGTTCCTAGAAACAATGAAATAACAGATGCTGGTCATGGGTTGTGTTTCCTACCGTAGTTTTGTGGGACTGCTTCCCAAGAATAAGTTCCACTCCCACCTTTGGCTCCTTCCCGCTCTTTTTTAACTGCAAAAAAAAAAAGTTAAAGTAAAAAAGTAAACACAAAATTAAGTCAAACGTACGTCACATTAATATGCCCTAAAATGATAACTGATGAATGAAGCATTCATCAAAAAAACAGCATTAGTTATTCTAACAGCAATAAAGGGAAACGCAGACTCACAGCCAGGCCTTGTGCTCTGTCCACATAAACAAACAGTAGTCCTGCTGAGGGGACTGCCTTGTTCAGGTACGACTGTCTGGAGTGGAAGTGCAGCACCTGAGAACACACGGCAGGTCAGTTAGTCCGGATTAACCTGGGAGAGCCCGGAAAGGAACGGACCCACGGATCATACTGAGGAGACTGCACTGACCTGGTCCAGTCTTTCTGGTTCTGAGACAGTGGAAAGCCACTCCAGCACCAGCTGAACGCGCCCGGACTTCACATCGTTCAGAGTGTACCACTGCAATTAATGAAAAATACATTAAGACACTAACAACTGGAATAGAAACTAGAGACAGTGTGTGTAATTACAGGAGGAAATGAAAGGGCAGGCCTATGTTTCAGGGGGGATATACTGTATTTTCAAGTGTTTCCTCAATTGTCATATATGGCGTTAGCTCGTACCTGGTCTGTGTAATGCGAGCTGATGATATCCGTTAGGCTGATCTTCAACCTGGGGCGCCACAATTATTCCATTAGTAACAATGACGAGAACCACTAAAAGAGCCCTACTATTGATCTCTGAGCAGCAAAACCTACTTTCCAACAGGAGAGAGAGAGAGAGAGAGAGAGAGAGAGAGAGAGAGAGAGAGAGAGAGAGAGAGGGAGAGGGAGAGAGAGGGAGAGGGAGAGAGAGTGAGAGAGAGAGAGAGAGAGAGAGAGCATGACTAAAACTGTAACAATAAACTTCTAGTGCTGTACCTGCCCATGAAATCATCCTTCATGTCCATGTCTTTGTCAAACAGCTCCAGCTGCAGCTCCTGTCCAGGTAGCTTGGTGAGAACAACCTGGTGAGATGAACAACAAGGCAACACCTCAATCCACACGCCTGTTCCCAGTTCAGTCTATAGTCTCACATTAAGAAAGATGCAACGAATTACCATAATTCAGTTAGATTACGTTTAGACTCATTTTAGTCAAACAGCAAATAGATTGTTTAGTGAACAAAAGGTTTAGTCATTCGGATGACATTTTCTCCCAGGGCATGGTCTGAGCGAGTCTTGTGACCTACAGCATGCATCCAGAAGCATGTGCTGTATTGTGTTTCATACATATCACTGGAGAACCATGTACTCTACTGTACCTCATAGATCTCACTGCAGAACCATGTACTCTACTGTACCTCATAGATCTCACTGTAGAACCATGTTCTGTACTGTGCCTCATAGATCTCACTGCAGAACCATGTGCTCTACTGTACCTCATAGATCTCACTGCAGAACCATGTGCTCTACTGTACCTCATACATCTCATTCCAGGTGGGGTTCAGGTTCCCCTTGATGACCTCACTGGTGAAAGTGCCCCCGCCGATGTTGATGACAGCGTAGGGGTCGCTCTTGCCTTTCACCATGCCCCCCATCAGGTTGTCTTTGGGCACCAGATTTTGACCCTTCACAAGGTGAATTCTCAGCAACCCCTTAGAATACACATCTCCGTCAGCGTGGGTTAAATATCACAGCTTTAATGAGCATAAGGATTGTTGCGTGATCTACCTCTGTGGCAAAGCTAGGGTCCGGGCTGGAGTGCTGAGGGAGCTCCTTCAACGGATCGGATGCCAGATCAGATGCCACGGATTCCGGGATGGTTTCCTCATCCAACCACAGAACCTGACACGTGGACAAAGAGAATGGACAGAGACGCAAGAGAGATACAAAGCGCAATTCATAGGACTTTGATGAAGAAACAAAATGACAGTCAACTACGGATTGGAGAGGTGACTACTGGCTTTACCCTCAGTACTGCGTTGATGTAGACCCGGCTGGCCGGTCCAGACTTGTCCAGCTGGAACCACTGGTCCAAAGACAGACTGGGACTGGACAGCAGGCGGGACAGAGGGATAGACAGACTGCCCAGGCTCTGCACACGGTCTACATCTTTCACCTGGGAAAGGCCACCATGGCGGGTTCAACATTCAGAAAAACCTCAACATGACTTACTTCAAAACGATTAAGACACATCCCTCATGTCCAATGATAGTACATGACCAGTACCTGAATGTCGATATCCTGTTTATGTGGATCCTGGATGAAAAAAGTGAAGGCGTCCTCCCACTCCGGGTTGACTGTGGTATAACATGTCTGGGTGTTTAGTAGAAAAGACCAAGAGTGAGTTAAAGGGAAACAGGAAAAGAAAGGCATTAAAGAGACGTTTGACTCCGTTTGTTACAAAGCTACATGTAAACACACAGTACATACCCGGCTCTCTCGCGTGATGTCCTGAACAGACAGCTGCACCATGGGATTGGGATCCTTGTTTCCTTTCTTCATCTACCATACAGACAGATACAGATTTACGTGAATATGTACAAATTTATTATATTTACAGAACGTTCCTTACAAAGCTTGCAAAGTATCATTAGAACAAAAATTTTTTAAGAAACTAAGGTTGGGTAGCTTCTCAGAGATCTATCGCAAAGCAAATGAAAGAGTTATCATTCATCATTGTTTCTATTGTTAGTTATAGCAGTGGATTCTCCGTCTACTTAAAGAGTGCGTCCAAAATAAAGACACCGAGTCAACAAAGGCCTTGTTGGCTGATGAAAGCCAAACGAGGGCAAAGTTTAGATAACAACTTCCTGGAATAGACAGTGGAGAAGATAGCAGTCATCACTGTCTCGCTTCAGGAGCAGAGTGGAGCCAGCTTTGTGCTTAGCAACGGTCGGGAAGGAGTATGTCACTTACAGGAAGAGCTTCCGCCTTGTCGAGATATACTGCCAAGATCGCCGCAGAGGGAGGGTCCGTAGTCTTACTGGACACCACCACACTCTCATTCCTCTGGAGGACCTAAGATATAGGAGTATAAAACAGGACGCCAAAATATATATTCCGGCACATTCTATTACATTTGGCTCGCTGCCAGTGTCTAGTGCCTAGTCAACATCACTGCAAAAGAGAGCTGTCCGCTAATGCCCGACTATAAAATAAATCGCCGAACAAGCCTTGTAGTATATCAGAGAGAGGATAAAGGCACTGACCTGCTCGAGACGCTCTGTGGATGGAAGCAGGGCCAACCACTCCAGTCTGAGATGGATTCGGCCGGAAGTGGTGTCTTTCAGAGTGAACCACTGAGGAGTGGAAGAGTGAACAAAGGTCAGACGGGGGTCACAACAGTTGGCCTTCCAAAAAACTCTAAGTGGGAAGAGTTACTCACTTCATCAACGATTCTAGACTTCTTCACAATTCCCAGGTCCAACTTGGCTCTTTGGGGGCAGGTTACAAAGCATATAGCAACATGGTCAAACAAAGGTTTATAGAAACAGCAGCAAAACAATGGGAGATAATAGAAGGTCTTTAGAGTAAAGAGAGGCCTGTACCACTTTAATAACAGGACAAGAGACAGTTATAAATGACATAAGGGAGGCACACAGAGCTGCTACACAGCGAGATCGACAGAAACAGGTGAGCACAGCCATCTATGTACCTGCCCAGGAAATCATCCTGGTCTGTGTCTTTGTCATAGACCTCTATCTCCAGCTCCTGTCCAGGCACCTCATGAACTATGACCTGATGCACACGGACACACACAGGGACGTGACTACAGGCACAGGGACTCGGGGGACTGAGTGGGGGATGGTTATGAGCCCTCGTCACAAACAGACAATACACCTTGTTTCTATGTAGCCACTGATAACACCACCACATCCAATGAGATAGGATTCAGTACCAATAACGCTCTCTGGTTACCTCGTACATCTCCCCCCAGTTGGGGCAGGAGGTGTTGTCCACATGGTGGGAGGTGAAGGTCTGAGGACCCACCCGTAGTATGGCATAGGGGTCCGACATACCGGAGATCACCCCTTTTATGTAATTGTCCTTGGCAACCAGGTCTGCTGCCTCCAGGAGATGGATGCGCACAACCCCCTGGAAGAGACGGAGAAAAGAAGGGACTGGGTAAACTGATGACTACTACCGCCAGGGACAACCGCTACATCTACGGCGTTTAAGACCAAAAGAATGCACGTGTGTATTATGACACGTGTGTGTCCATGTGTGTGTGTGTGTGTGTGTGTGTGTGTGTGTGTGTGTGTGTGTGTGTGTGTGTGTGTGTGTGCTCTTACTCTGGGCAGAGGCGAGCGTAGCTGGGCCACATGCAGGTCTGGTACTAAGGGAACCGTCAGCCGGTTCGGTAACACCAGGAAGGAGGCGATGGCATCCATGATCATGCTGTCTGACATGACACTGAGAAACAGAGAGAATCATCCTGTCTGACTTTAATGGTGAAATCATATTTAACATATATTGTCTTATGTCATAATATCCAAAATAGATAGTGTCAAGTACTCTATTGGTTACAATCAAATTTATATGGGGTAGACACCAAAATATAAGTGTAACGATTGATTGCAGTGCATTGGTTATTTATTCCTCACTGAGCAAACCGTTAGCTCATCTCTGAACTCACTTCAGACCAGGAATGTCTAGTAAGTTGGTCATCCCAGTCCAGTTGATGTCCAGTTTCTGAAAAGAGGAACCGCAGTGATGCACCAGGCAGTACCGGCGATGAAGAAAGATCAATGAAAAGTAGGGAGGGATACATCAACATATGGAAGCACAGTATGGAGGAGAAGATTATGGGGTTGAAATGCTGCTATGAGGGAGAAATGGAGGTAGAGCATACATACAAGGAGACATGTAGGAGTAGGAGCGCTCTGAAGTACTGACCGGTCTCTTTATAAAGAACATGGTGACCGCGCCCACTATAGGCACATCACCAATCAGAGGCTCCAGAATCACACGCATCATCCCATGCAGCTGCAAAGACAGAAGCAATCGATATAAGGCTTGAGACGATAATCCACGACAATAACAAACTAAGTATGTGCATATGTATCTTTGATAATAAACAAATTGGTTTTAATACTTTTACACAGATTCCATAAGTCTCAACATGTAATACTCTACCTGTATGCCCTTAACTCCTGCTTTGCAGAAATATCTCTTGACCTCAACATTGATCTCCACATTGCCAACATAGCTGAACAGGAAAAGGAGAGTAAAGTGACCCACTGATAGGAACCCATATCACCCTGAGAGTTTAGTCAGAAAGGAGAAAAAGTATGAAGACGTCGCAGTAAGGTAACTTAAGTTCACCTGATGTACAGATCCAAGAGGACTTGTCCCCTGTCGTTCTCTGTGTGGGCCTTGATCCCCACCACTTTCATGGCCTACAACAACAACAAATCACAAACATCATAGCACACGCAGTGGGCTGGACAGACTAATCAACACTCTAGAACCGTTTTTATGCAGTTTCACAAGTTAATCCATTTCAGTTCTTAATTGGTTTAAATGTTATTATGTGCGTCTATACCTTGTCCCCAAAGTCCACCTTGGTAAATTCAAGGGTCTGAAGATGGGAGCTAGAGCCTCTGATTGATGGAGCAATGGTCTCCACCAGAAGCTTCTCCAGATACTGTCCGACAAAAGGCCACACCTGCTGCAACACCTAGAGGGCAACGCAAAGGATGCAGGTTCTATTTTGGCTCTGATTTTCAGTCCCAAACGGACACTAAGAATCAGGCTCACCCTGAGCTCTTTTTGGTCATCATTTAACATATAAGTATGTAGGGTGGAGAACACGACCAATCAAGTACTTTAGCATTCTGGAAATGAGGTCCTTCCCCTCTCATGAAACTGGGCTGCTAATGCAAATTAGTGGTTATTTCCTTGTTATGATATCACCAAGGAAACAAGACCATATCTGCAGAGCAAATTTAATGGTTCTCCGTCTGCTAAGAATCAAGCAGAACGAATGAAAAATGCCTCGGTTTTCATAAGCAATGAGTGAAAATGCCCACCAACAATGAAGTGAGCCCATTCCCCTCAGCTGCTCGTCTGGACCAGTCTATTTTTCCCATGAAAGGCATGCTACCCACACACCCACTGCTCTACATGTTTAACTTGTTAGATTGCTGTTTATACAACATGGCTGTTTCCACAGAAACAAAGCCGCTTTTGGTTTCTCCAAGGTAACTGAAATGATTGTTTGAAAGCAGAAGCATTGCTGCCAACAGTTGGAAAACAGTTGGGTGACGGTTGCATAGGAAACCCACAGGCCGCTCACAGAGTGAGTCATACCAGCCCGCTCCTCTGGGTGAGGACACAGACCAGAGAGAGTCTGCTGATACTGCCTCAAGAAGCCCACTCCAAGCGGTGCTCTGACTCTGAGTGAAACGCTGCGGATATCATGTTGCCATTGTAGCAACACACATCACAGCTAAGGAGTTCTATTCTTAGGTCTTCCCTGGGCTGGGGGCTTGGGGTGGGGTGGGAGGGGATGGGGGGGTGGGGTGGGTCGATTATTGCAATTGCATTGGTTTTGTCTTGCCCCTCCTCCCTTCCTGTGAGTCATCCAAGCTTAAATGGAAAGGTTGACCAAGCGGCCTGGCTCTGGGCCTGCTCTCTGCAGTGGTAGAGCGCCAAGGCCCAGAGACACAGTCTACAGAGAGCGGGGGAGTGGTTAGGTTAGGACATGAGGCAGCAACAGCACACTATCTCTCAGATAGCTAACTCCCCATAGGCCCACGCCCCCTCCAAACCTCAGTTGACGCGACAGCTGCGCCACACAAGTACAGACATGTGTGTTTACTGTGGGCCTAGTGGTAGAATGATGAATCTGTTCTAGAAGCAGCTACACTATAGGGAGACAAGGGAAGGGAAGGCCGGACTGAAACGAATGCAGGGCAGGGAAGACATTACCTTATTCAGCCATTCAACCTTCTCCACATCTGGAAAGTTGACCTGTCAGGAAATGATAAAAACATATGTTGTCGATTAAATGGAAATAGCTTCCAATGTGAGCTATTGTGTCTTCTAGACCAAGAAGAAAACTTAGGCTAGCACAGCGGAAACCTGAATGGTGCAGGATGTGGGTGGGACAGGCTGCAACCATTCACTGCAACAGACTTTTCTAACCTCTTTCAAGTGCTATTGACTGATCCTGGTAACCCTTTAGCAAAGCAACATTTGTTCACATAGTATAGGATGTGTACACATTTCTCAACTCATATGCTCTTTTGTTGTTTTTGATGAGTCTGCAGCAGTATGTTCCTGATAATACTATTTCCATAATCAACAGAGAAAAGATGCTGTGCTCTTAGTGAATGAGAATGTTGGGGCAGTTATAACCTAATGTTAATGACTTTAGTATGGATGTGTTACTGTTTAAAAAGAATCAACTAAACTATGACTTTATAGCCTCTAATATTAATAGTGCATGATTAAATACGTAAAACCTCTATTTCTTTGTTTTAGTAGCTTTTAGATAGCAAACTCTTGCTTTTTGTATGAGGATGTCTGTCAATACATTTTAGAGTAAAAATAGAAATCTACTCATTGGCTCAGATTTATGGTTATATGGTCAGGTTGCCGTTTGTCTTCTTTCCCCCCATCATCACAGCAGTTGGGATCTCTCACAAAATGTCTTACCCAAGCAGGGAGATCTCTTTTGCTTTTGAATACATTCATAGACATGATCTCCTGTTCGTTGTCTTGTAGCTGTATGGCTGAACGCAAGCGTGCTTCCTTGGCTTCTCGTGAAAGTTTCCATCCCGTATAGACCATCATTCCGAACACCACCAAGCTCGTACTGACACGGTAGTATCCGGCAAGGTAAACGGGTAGCAAATAACCTAGGCATTTTCCAAATGTCCACAACACCGAGACAGCATCAATACCTAATATTTTTCTGTTATCGGTATCTCCACTTTGCAGAGCGTTCTTTTTAGACTGGGTCGACCTAGATTCATCTGCGCCTTTAGATCCGCCCGGTTCAGAATCATCACCTTGCATCGTCTTGTTTTTCTTGTGGCGCACACGAAAACAGCGTTAAATTTAACCAAATGCAAGTAGTGTAGTTATTATGCGAGTCTAATTTATAGCAATTGACAAAAGATAAACAATAAATCGTTCCTGCATATGTTCTCTATAGTTCGTCGAGTGCCTGTCTTCAGGGTAGGCAAAACGGGAAAAACGAATCAGGCTATGCCCGACTAATAGCCTTATGTTAGGATCTACTCAAAGTTCAGGACACTAACGGTTGATCGCTATAAGCGCATGCCGTGTGTTCCGGAGTTCATTTTTTTTTCTTCCTAAAACGCGAGCGGTGGGTTAAAACCAACTCCCTTCAGCAAAACTAAAACACGCCCAGTGAAGAAAAAAATCGCTGTGATAGATGCTCCAGTAAGGGTGGACCTGCTGCGGGGCAAGGACTTGATGCGGTGGGGGGTCTATGTAATTTACCCCTGCACCTGTAAATAAATAAAAGGGAAAATCGGGGACATCCTGAGAAATACAACCCCCATCGCCCCGCCTCATAGAAGAAAAAATACTTCCACAGCCCACTATTACTGTTTTTTGCTGAACATTGGTTTTTGTTGCCCCTCTGACCCTGTTATTTTAAACTGGAAGGCTGCGCATTCCAACCCCCCCCCCCCCCCCCCCCTCAATTTGAGTGTGTGCGAGCTGTATCTACTAAAAGTAAACAATAGTACAAGACAAATTCGAGAGCAGAGCATGTAATACTAGGAATTATGTTCATTACTATGCTTACTAAAGTGGCAAATTATTTACTTTTTACCTTAAGTCTTCAATGGTATTTACTAAAGTGTTAAGTAACATTAACTAACAGTAAGTATAATACATCATAGCATCATATTTGTCCCCTTACTTAATGCCGGAATTGTGATGGTTCACACATAATATCTCCAGCATAAAATAAAATGTATACTCCAAAAATATGAACAAAAAAAAGGTAATTCATTTCAAATTATGTAAATTAAAGAACACTAAATGATTCAAAACAAATAGTACAAAACCATTTTCAAATTGTTGTTATTTTGGTTAAATTGTCCAAAATACCATAGTCAATTTACACAAAAGCAATCCACAAAAATATAACAAAAACTCCTCTTGGGAATGGCAAATCTCTGCCAACATCAGTTCCTACATACTTCTGCTGCTTCAGAACTGCTTCATAGCTTTATAAATGGCCTCACATATTTTCAGTTAGTCACTACTTTTGGCGCTTGTATTTGATGGAGCTTGTTGGCACACAGACCTTCACATAGTTCAGAGAGTAGCTCAGATGAAATGTTTCTCATACTGTGACTAAGCAGGCATGGGAACCGGAGCAGAAGCCTGTCCTTAGCACCCCATCACTCTTCTTTAGCCAGGATGGGTATACTACAAATATTCAACAAAACAATCATGTTCTTTGCCGCCACACCAACATTAACAGGAGGTCAAAAGGAGATTTTGTTACTCTCTCTATCCAGAGACTTGTCAGCAGTTGTGGGTATGTCAGCAGACTAATTTCAACGTCTTCAATCTACGTCTCCACATCTACATTTTCTGTAAGACTTTGCAGAGAGTGAATCAGTGAGGTAGCGTCGTGATCCTCATGCTCTGACTAGCAATAGGATAGGACACCATAGGGGTGGTGGCATGGCTTATGGTGATGCCAGGCAGAGGTTGGGCCATGGATACGGCCACCACCGGCGCCACAGATACAGCCACGGGCGCCATGGAAACAGGGGGGGCCATACTCTGGGCAATGGTCTGTGCGAGGGCCGCTGAGAGGGGGGTGATCTCAGGGTTCAGGTGGGGTGGAGGAGCTGTGGGTGGAGCAGCATTGCTCGGTGGGACTGAAGGGCCGCCGGTGGAGGCTACCAGGTCCTGCTGGATGACGGACCGAGGCTGAAGCCCTGCACTGCTCAGGGTGGTGTGGGTCTGGGCGATGCTATGGTTGTAGGAGCTCACCGCTCCAATGGTAGGAACCAAGCTCTGCTCCGAGGGGGCAGCAGTGGAGGACATGGTCATCACTTTGGCTTGGCTTCGGAACTGGGCATTTTGATCCAGCAGAACCTCATTGGTGGCTACGAGGTTTGACACCTGACACAGAAGACAGATATACAGAAAAAAGATGGAAAATGTTACATCATATTTTTAACATCCCCTAACACATACATACAATTTTTAAAACAAAACAAAACAACTACCAACCTGCTTCTTTAACTCCTCCACTCTCTTTCGGAGCAGTGCGTTCTCCTCCTCAAGGAACCTGTACTCCAGAGGACGGGGTTGCAAGGTAGCCTGGACTCCCAGCTCGTAGTGCCCCACTCCACTGCCATCTACCAGGCGCAGCCCCTCCAGCCTCCGCCGCTTCAGCTGGAGGGCCGTGTGATCCACGGGGGCCTCCAGGGTCCCGGCCTCAAACAGACCATTCTCAAAAAAGGGGTCATACACTGAGCAGGGACCCCTGTCGTAACGACGCGGTCCTGAAGACCCCATGGACAAGCAACCCCCCAGGCCTACACCTCCCACTCCCCCCACCCCTTGGATGCCTGGGTCCCTGCAGCCCCCCAGACTGGGGCAGCCCATGCCCATCATATTACTGCCAACTCCCCCTCCTGACAGTCCAGCCATACTGCCACACGTACCTACGCCAACCCCCCCGACCCCCCCACCTACATTCACCATCCCACTGGCCCCGGGACCCATGTTGCCACCCACCCCCACTCTGGAAGGCTCATATTCAAAGTCTTTCTTCACGTGGCGGAATTTGCATTTGTTGCCTCTCTGGCACTCTCCTTTTAAGAAGTCCCTGCAGATGGGCACCTCTCCACGGCTGTGGGGGAGGTCCATTGGGGACAGGCCTAGTCGTGCTGCAACTTTCCCTCTCAGTCGTGGGGGCAGCTCCCCTGACTTCTTGTAGTAGTCTTCATCCTCTTTGGAGCCATGGACAAAGCGGCAGTTGGATCGCACACACTCCTTGTTCTGGTGATCGTGACAAAAAATGAACTCGTTCTTTTGGACCCCAAGGTCTGGTACCTCATTAAAGTCGGGATGTTTGAAGCGGCAACGTTTCCCCCGCTTGCAAACATTTCTTATAAAGTCCCTGCAGACCCCATCCAAGGTCATTCCAGACCCCAGACCACCGCCTCCACAACCATTGCCATTGCCTAGAGCCCCTCCTCCCCCCATACCGCCAGAAACAGAGAGCGCGCTCCCACCACCTCCTCCAGAACCTCCTCTACCTTCTCCTGAGCCCCCTCCTAAACCTGAGCATGGACCTCCTTCCTCCCCCAGGCTGGTCCCCACCCCACTGTTGCCGCTCCCAACACCGCCTGACAGGTAGGCACTATCCCGGTCAGGCATGGTGCTTTGCCCAGCACGGGGAAGAGACAGCCCACATGTGTGTGTGTGTGTGTGTGTGTGTGTGTGCGTGTGTGTGTGAAGGAGTGACTTGATCAAAAAATATTTGAAGCACGTGTAGCAAGTGAGAAAGTATGATAAATGTCCCAATGATGACAGTTCTCTACATAGATATCTGCAATGTGAAAAGAACAAACAAACATTATTGTTAGTTATGAATATCTGAAAAAGCATTGACAAAAAGTTAAGTGTAAAGATGTGGATATGATGGTCAGATAAATATTGACTACACTTAAATAAGCTATGGTGTTCATACGTGACCACACCATACCATTTATATAAAGAGTCTGGCGCTAGCTACATGCCATGATTTAAAGAGATACGGAACGAAATTAAGATGTGTCAGCTTTTATATGGGCCTTGCAAACTAAAGTTACTGGCTAGTATCGGATGTTATCAACTTGGCAAAGTTTAGCTTTCGATAAACAGCTATTCTACTAAGATACTAAAAGCCACCAGACTTACCAGATCATGCATGTTGACTCTAGGACACCGTACAGAGCCAGGTAAATGGGCCTTAGTCGGTATAGTCTAAAGTTAACAAGATGGTATTATATTTGCTATAATGCTATTTGCTTCTTTTGATAATTAAAACGGATGTTTTCTAATAATTTGGTCCGGCTACCTGGACATATTGTACGAACAGCCGTGGGTTGTTTACCATATTTTTGTGTGCCCAAGAACCATCGAAGAAGTATATGATTCTTCTTCGGTCTGCTCTACCAGACACTGACACCTAGTGGTTTAGGTCCCACAAGACCACAATTATTTATTGAATGTTTTAATTTAAATTGAGTTCTTCCTAAAGCTGTGCATGGCAATTGTCTCTATGTCACCGAACCGTTTGGATATTGGAGAATTATTTCGGCTCTGCCACTCCGATTTTTAGTACAAAATGAACAAAATCTAAATGACCACTCCGCTAGTCCAGTGCCACTACTAGGCCTACTACAGCTTTTTGTGAGTAATGTTGTGTATTTTGGTAACAACTTCAAAACGGGTCGTGTTTAATCTATTTAAACAGTTCGCTTTCTCACACCTTCAATGTTTATACAGTTCACTCATTTGAATAAGATTTGAATAACAAGTAAACTTTATTGATTGAGTGCTGACGTGTGAACCAGAAAAGTTATCGCTTGCCAATAGGCTAAAAACCGCATTAAAGTAGGCTACCTGCTCATGTTGGTTGTTCCCTGGCTTGGTTTTTTAAGGTCTAACATAAGATTTCAAGCTGACAATGCAAAGCGTTTCGAGCTGGACGTTTTTCAGCTACCTGGTGTTAGAAGCTGTGGTCTTGTTGCCTGGGGCTCTGACTACTAGCTCCTCAAGAAATTTGAGGGATTTCTATGAGGTGTTAGGTCTGAACCAGCCAACCACGAACAGAGATGTCAGAAAGGCATTCCGCCAGCTGGCCATGAAGTACCATCCTGACAAGAACAATAGTTCCGATGCAGAGGAGAGATTTAGAGAGATCACTGAAGGTAAAGCTAATACACAACGTCTATATAAAGCTAAAGGCATTTTGTCCTTACAAGGCAATTTGTCACTGTTAGACACATTTGTATAATTGCTCAGTTGTAATGCTCTTTAATGCAAAAAACCTAATAATGCTGACATTTAACGTATCAACTGTTTTGGTTCTGTTGGTTTTTGGGAATGGGAATAGTGTAACAGCAGTTCTGAATGTCACTAGTGGAACCTTACTGAAGTGTAACCTTTTTCTCTGCAACTCAGCCTACAAAGTGCTCTCAAACCAGGAGAAGAGGCGGCTGTACGACCTGTGGGGCCACAAGGCTTTCCTAGAGAATTACGGGGAGTCGGAAGAACCCGAACATGAAGATGAGATGGGTTCCTTTAGTTTTAACGAGCTGTTTGATGACCTGAACCGAGAGGATTTATTTTTAAACGAACCGGTGAGCCACTGGAGCTTTGACCTGGGGAGTGAGGATGAGTATGTCCCCTACGAGGACCACACTTTTCTGGGGAATAACATGTTCTGGGATGTGGAGCAGGAAGAAGAAGAGGAGGTCAAACATCATTGCTGAACAGAACTACATCCAGGGGGTAGAATTGTGGATTTGTTACAGTAGCATGTTAGTGCAGTTGTCTGCTGATAAAATAAAGTGTTCTAAACAATGTGCGTGTGACTTGTGTGACTTCTTCAGGCTTGTGAAAACATACACAGGGTTCTTTGAAGGCATATAAGGGCTCTGGTTGTTTACCAGTCTGCTGGGTTGTAATTGTTGGACAGTTCTCTCCTTTTTCCTGTGTGGGTGTGGCTGTGGTCCTGAGTTACTGAGTAACACATCATTTAGTTCTGTCCTTTTCTTCTGCGCCAGCACTTTAGTTTGAACACTTTTTCATACAACTTGCTCACAGGACCAGCGTGCACTTTGACCTAAAGGATATCCTGTGCCTCCTCAGCAGTGAGAGTGACTGAGTGTGCTGTAGCCATTCGGAGAAAATATTTAGGCATTCAGTCGTTTATTCAGCTGAAAACAGTTGCACCGCTTCACAGACAGAGACCGTGGCAAAGCCTGTAGACTGCGGCTCCGACTATGATGGTAAGTGTGACTTGGTGGACTGACGAGTTGGCTGGCCTCTTCTGCTGCTGATGATCATGTGATGAGCTGTATGCCAGTTCAGACACACCTTGATATACTTTAGCTTTGCAAACCAAATGTAGTGGCTAAGAGATTATAATGCACATCTGATTGCTGATGCTTTTTTTGCATGATTTATTACGGTTTAAGCAGGCCTACGCACATTTGTTACTACACTGCTAGTTTACAAATTGGCTAGCATGAGCTGGCTTGGAACGGAGCGATATTATGTGGTTACCGACTTTTTTAGACTATCACATTGTTTATTTTAGGAGGAAACCAGGGAGGAGGCTGTACTGACTGCCAGCGCCCACAGCATCAGGGTCACCGAGGCATTGAGAGACGGGGATTATCTCACTTTCATAGTCATATCTCAGAAGGTAGGAGAACAAGAATACACTCACAGCCATAGTTTTCTATTTTAAATACCACAGCACTAATAGTACTGGTCTATTAGTGTTAACTGCTTGAATTCCCTCTAGATTTGATTTCCGTGTTCTCATAGTGGTGCAGTTTTAAAAATGGCTCGACTCTGTGTCTAGCTGTCTGGCACTGGGGAGTACCATGTGGACAGGACCTATGAGGACTTTGAGTGGCTACACCAGCACATTTTTGCTCAGGAGGAGGGGCCTGGGATACAGGGTGTTATTGTGAGTAACTCACTCGTTCTGAACACATAAACACACTGTTTGCTAATAATGTTGGGGATTTAAAGGTGATTAAAAAATGGGTTGTATTCGGAAATGGAATGAGTGGTGACTTGTGTTTTTAGTTCCCCCCTCTGCCTGTAAGGCCTCAGGTGAATGCATCTGCTAAAGTTCTTAAACAACTTGGTAAGCATTTTGTTTTTAAAAAATCCTTGCTAATAAGAGAATGCTAACCTCCAGTGAGTGATTTGGCCTCGCTATAGTAACTGAACCCTCTCTAGGTTTCCTGGCCATAGGAAATAACTGGAAAACCTACTGTGTCGCACTGGAAACCTATCTCCAGCAGGTGGCAGCACACACCAAGCTCAGTAAGAACAAGGCTGTGGAAACCTTTCTCACCAGCTCAGAGGTGAGTGGATGTGTCCGTTATCCTCTCTTATCGTTTTGAACTATGCTTAGGCTTTTACCAAATATTATCACGCACATCTTTTAATTAGATACTTTTACTTTTTACAACTTTTAGAATACTGTAAATATTAAAGAAGTTTATTGCTGCTGACTGGAATGCACATTGTGATGACACACTTTGTCTCTGAACTTACACATAACTCAATTGTTTTCTCAATTATTCACCTCTGTTTAAGACCTTCCTTTTTGTAATATAAATGTAAATGTTAGTATAGAATCATCCCAACTTGAACCTGCTAAAAGCTTGTGATTGGTGCATTTCAGATGAGGTAATTTAAACATATAAAATCCACACCTATTTATGTAAATGTATTTATATTATATTTTGTATATTATGTTCATTATATTGCATGTGAAAAGTGTGATATACAACGGTGCTGAGACAGAATGTTTGACAGATCATTGTAAAAAGTGCACTCTAAAAGGCTGCAGGGCTGTACAGACCAATACAGTGGGTCTAGGAGGCTGTTTTGATGATGGCATACACTGATTGATCGCCACTGATCTCCTTATGTCCTCTCTGCTTCTTCCTTGCCTTTCCTTCAATGTGGACAATGGTGGAATATGTCACTGAGAGATCCTCCTCCTAAGTGAAGATAACATGTATTGTCAAATTTTACGGAGAGGTCAAAGTGACTTTTACATAAGTAAATGCAACTTGCAAATGAGGGTTAGTACATGCATTCATTGGTACACACACACACACACACAAACACACACAGAAACACAACTACACTTAATCTTACTTGCGTTCCGAGTTGTGCAGCCACGTTGTTATCCTTGACTGTGGCATACATTACAGAAGAAAGATCATCCTACAGACACAAGGAAATGTGGTTTTACAAGAGCGTACTTGTACATTGTAACACATGTTGGGTTGTATTTGATATACACCTTTCAGTTACAATTTGTTTTTACCTCCTCTGTTGAATTTGTACCTCCTGCCTTTCTGTTGCTTATATCTTCTTGGGGTTTCTTTCTCTCTGAGAAAATACCGGATTTCAATAGAAATGTTAATGTAGAAAGATACAAGCATTAGCCAGGCTGACAGACTATATGATGGATACTGTGGTGGTTTGAATACCTTTCTCTCTTTTACAGTTAAACACGGCAACCCCACCGATAATCAGCAGAAAGATGAAAGCGACACATACGTAGATTAAAGTGTGAGCTATTTGACCGCCTGTTGGCTGAGCCTCCATGGTAGTACCTTCACCATTCGCCTGACCTGGACGAGAGTGTAGAGGGAAAAAAAAGATCGATCGTATGCCATTTAAAACAACCTGGTGTCAGTGAGCATGTAGCGCCTATGCAAATCGTCGAAATACAAAATAACAGAGAAAATGTTCACCAGTCTTTGGTGGCTTAGATGCAGTTTCTGCTTGCCGTCTGTCAGAACCATCTTTTTTGTTGGTCTTGTCAGCCTCTAGTATAGGAAGTATGTTTTTGACAAGCATCACTGTAGTCAGTGTACCAGAATCCCGAGTGAAGCATCATTACCATTAATGGTACTAGACACACTGTGACACAAGTTAATTTGTCTTTTGATTTTTTTTTTATATTGCACTGTTTTTTACTTGTTTTCAAAAGAGCAACTTTTGCCAAGTTGACCTATGACCAATAGAGTGTAAACAGCATTACCTTTGACATGGAGTCTGATGTCTCTAAACATGTTATTGGTGAGCAAGCACCTGTAATTTCCCTCATCTTCTTTTGCAAGGTGGGAAATTTGTAGAGATAGGTTCCCGGGAGAAGTGTCTGTTCCAACTAGCTTCACTCGGTCAGTGTAGGTAACTCTTTCTGCACTGGGTTCAGGTGGGCGTTTGAAGACAGTCCATGATAAGCTGGGGGGTTGAGCCTGCAGTTCCGTACAGGAACAGGGCAGAACCACAGATTGACCCGTGGTTTTGTGGATCTCTGTCAGCTGATTGTTCGGGCCTGACAGAATGCAACCTAAAGAAGTACAGTATTGTCACTCATAGTCCTCGTCTGTCATCAAACAAACCGCGGCTAGCGCAGATTAATTGGTCATTGAGAACAATGTCGTTTTGAGTACATTTTCATTCGATATTTCATTAATATTGTCTAACGACAGAATCCTTTATTAAGATCAAGGTTAAATCTTCTGTGATAAATTGTATTATTTATACATCAGGGCAAACAGTGAGATACTTATGTTACTCTTATGAACTGCATGTCTTACCTTTAACAGATAGTCTTATGTCTGTAAATTGTCCTTTGACGATACATCTGTAATGTGTCCCGTCAGCCGTTGTGAGTTTTGAGAGGAGGAGAGAAAAGTTCCCTAAAGAACCATCATTAAAACTCTTAATTCTGTCCACATATTGTGAGCTGTGAGTTGATGGAAATATCTCTGAAAATTCATTTTTATGTGCTTTCCATGTAAAGGTGAATGAATTGGTGGTTGGCATATCACATGAACAGGGTAGGACCACAGATTGCCCAGTGTATGCTGTTATAGGCTTCGCCATCTCTCTGTTTGACAGATTACAATCTAGAGAGACAAAATGGAGAAGACTTTATTGTCCCTAATTTGTTAAATCTGGAGGTAGCAATTTCCATTTTATACTGAAACACATATTTTTTTAAATCTGTTATGCCAACAATAAAATTGAATCCTGAAAATCTTGGAACTATCACATTTGGTTTTAAACGGCAAACATAATGTAAATATTTAGAGGAAGTTATAATGGTCTCCTAGTTGTTGACATGATTATAAATGAGTAGTAGTTCTACAATGGTATGCGTCTGTCTCACCCTAATATGGGGTAGTCTAGAAAACCTCCTGTACCGTACCTGCTCCTTCAGTAGGGGAGAGAAGAACAGCGGTGACTAAACACACCGACATCCACATGGTGGCAGTTCTGGGATTCCTCTAAGAATCCTGGGTAAAACTGCACAACAGTAAAGGCACGACAGACATTCTCTTTCTGTTGTGTTTTATTTTCACATCCTGCTCAACTTCTAATTCCTGCTTTTATGTTCCGTTCTTGTTTCGTCAGCTCTTTTATGGTAAGCTGATAAGAAGTGTGTGTGTGTGCGTGTGCGTGTGCGTGTGCGCGTGTGTGTGTGTGTACATGAATCAGCCCCCAGGTCGTCAAAAAATGAGAAAGGGTATCTTTAATCGTCTAAGCCAGGCAGTTGAAGGAATGAGGAAAGAGGGGCACAAGGTACTGTTGTAACTGAACAATGTTTCAAACTAAATCCATTCATAATCCTTGCATTTAGTGGACACTTTGTCCTCTGTCACTTTCTGTATTGTGAGTGCATCCCTTGTCTATTTTTGGATGTTTGCACCATGATGTAACAAGTGAGCTACAGTTGTCCTGTGTTCAGACATTTGGATCAGTGTTAAGGGAATTCAACTGAGATCAAGCTTTTTGTGCTGTCATTTTACCCGTTAATCTGTTATGATTTTATTCAGGATGTGGATGAGTTTTTTCAGACCGAGCGTCTGAACAACCTAACCATGACTGGTTGCACCAAGTCAGCAACAGAGGTAAGGTCACCTGAAACACACGCTCACCTCGTAGTGTGCCTCAGTTTACCTCGATGACTCTAAAAACAGATCTGTTTTCTTCCAGAGTTTCTTGGATGTGGTGTTGACAGAGCAAAGTATGTTGTCTTTCATTTTTCTGCTTGATGCTTGATGATGTAAATGGAAAATGGTGGCTGGGGGGTGCTGAATGTTCTGTTGTTATTCACGTGTGGCTAGTTATACTGGTGGAAATGTGTGTGCGTGCGTGCGTGTGTGTCCCAGAGATAGCTGTAGCCTGTGGGCACCTCTCCACCTCGCTGCACCTCTTTGTGGAGCACGGGGAGGACCCTGATACACAGGCTTTCTCTAGGTGAGAACAATTACCATCTCTCCAAAGCAAAATACGTGTGAAATTCTGTGTGCCCGTAAAATATGTTGACATAATGTCACCATCATTTCCTTTCACAGAATATGTGTCAAAATATCTGAGGTCATTGATTCAATGAAGGTAATTTGGCCAATGGTAGTATATGGTGTAACCACTGTGTGATTGGAAATGGACAGTATTTGAATCCAAACCAAAACAACACTTCTAATCCCCAGTCCGACGTGTGTTGACAGAAAAACTTTGAGAGCGTTGCTGACAACAATGGGAGCACTCTGGGGCAGGGCCTGGACCTAGAGTCACGCTACCAGGAGGCAGTGAAGGTCAGCTCTATGAGGGAGCCATTGAAGTCGTCTGTCACCCACAGCGGGACAGAAGTTTTGTATAATTGATTTTGACATTTAGTGTATGCGTGCATGCTTGCGTGCGTGCGTGCGTGCGTGTGTGGGCAGGACATGCTTTTCAGGAGGACCTGTAAACTGGTGGAGCTGGAGACAGCCAGCAGGAATGCAGAGAGAGCCAAACCCATCAAGAAAGCTGCAGTGAGTTTTCGTTCACATACCTACATCATACAGCACAGGGATATGGCAGGCAATGCACCAGCAGTGCCCATTCAGCCTAAAGAGCGTTTGTGAGGTCAGGCACTGATGGAGGCCTGGCTCTACATCGGCGTTTTTATTCCTCCCAATGGGGTTGAGGTCAGGGCTGTCTGCAGGCCAATAGAGTTTCTCTACACCAAACTCATCTAACCATGTCTTTATCTCTTTGTGCTCAAGGGCAGAGTCATGCTAGATCTGCATAGGGCCTTCTCCACACTTTTGCCACAAAGTTGGAAGCTCCAAATTTGCTAAACTGTCTCCGTATCTTGTAGCATTAAGAACACCCTTCACTGGGACAAAGCGGCCTAGCCCACACCCTGAAAAAAAGCCCCAGGCCATTATCCCTCCTCCACCAAGCCTTACAGTAGGAGCTATGCATTCCGATAGGTAGCATTCTCTTGGCTTTCGCCACACATCAGACAGATAGGGACGCGTGATTCATCACTCCAAAGAACACCTTTGCTCCTCGGAGTCCAGTGGCTGCGTGCTTTACTCCAGCCGACGCTGGGCGTTACTCATCGGGATGTGAGGCTTGCGTGCGGCTGCTCGGCCATGGAAGCCCACTTCACCAAGCTCCTGACGCACAGTCCTTGTGATGCTGTTGCTTCCAGAGGCAGCTTGGAACTCTTTAGCGAGGGATGCCACAGATTATGATTTTTATGTTCTACACACTTCAGCGCTTGTGGGCCCCGCTCTGAGAGTTTGCGTGGTCTACCACTTTGTGGCCGAGCTGTTGTTGCTCGTAGGTGTTTCCACTATAAAATAGTAGCACTTCAGTTGACCAGGGCAGATATTTCACAAACTGATTTGTGGCAAAGATAGCATCCTATGATCTCAAAGCGCTGCAACAACATTTAGCTAACACAATACAATTTATACAATATTGATGAATGCTTGAAAAGAAAAACAGAGGAATTGAAAAAATAATTAACAACATTAAAACACAGTTGGCAGAAGGCTTTATAAAATAGAAAAGGTTTAAAAAGATTGTGGCATCCTCAGATGGTCTGGGATGGTATTCCATAGACGAGGGGGCTACAGCACTGAGCGCCCGGTCACCCATTGTAGTTTCTGCCTTCGTAATCACTTCAGTGCAGAAAGTAGACTGGTGTTGGTACTGGGGAGTCACAGTCAGAAGGATTTGTTCGCAGCCTACTGTTAAGCATGACTTGAACCTAACTGTAAATTATGTAAATGTACTTTCAACAGAATCCTTTAATCCTTTACATTAACGTACAACTTGTCTGGCAATGTGTTTGAACTTGCTTTGTATTGGTCAGATGGAGGAAGTGAAGAAGGCAGCAGAGAAGGAGTTTGATGTCATTTCTGCAGTGGCTAAAAAGGAGGTATGGGGAACAACAAGGAGAACAACAGTCACATGATTACATTTCTACTTCCTGTTTCATCTTAACCGAATTAGCTCATCCGTTTCCCCTTGTGCCTGACTTATGGAGCAATGTGTGTGTGTGTGTGTGTGTGTGTGTGTGTGTGTGTGTGTTCCAGATAGCACACTTCCAGGCCTTGCGTGTGGAGATGCTGCGTCAGGCTTTGATTCGTTGGTGTGAGATGCAGCTCCAAACAGCCAGGGAGAGCCACGAGCACTACAGCCAGCACCTCCAAGCTTTCAGAGAGATGGGCCAATGACCCACAGGGCAAACACAACCCTCTGACCACTACCTGAACACACAGCCCTCTCATCACTACCTGAACACAGCCCTCGGATCAATACCTGAACACATTGCCCTCTGATCACTCCCTGAACACACTGACCTCTGATCACTACCTGAACACACTGACCTCTGATCACTACCTGAACACATTGACATCTGATCACTACCTGAACACATAACCCTTTGATCACTACCTGAACACACATTTAGAAAAATAAGCGACTTGTAATAATCCAAACCGAGAGTGTAATACATTACTCGTCATCTCAGCTGTAAACAAACCCTCCACTACCATCCGCCCACACACCAACAGCTCAGCCCTGCAGAGTAAATTAGGCCATTGTGTCTGAAGCTGTCAATCACAGGCTCCCACTAATGAGGACCTATGGTGCTGAAGGTATGGAGTCCCTAGCAGAGGGGAGGCTGAAAACCTGTCTGAGTGCAGTCCTGGCGTGCCCTGTCTACCTGCTCTGCTGCAGTGAAGCACACGGGGTGTGCTGTGCAGATCCCCAGCCGCCGCCATCGCCTGGAGTCTCGCAGAATAAAGTGTGATGAATTGATTGCCAAAACTCTGCGATGGCCTTATTGTGTACGTGTGTATTTCTCATCCTGGCGTCATTAATCAGTGGGGCCCTGACCTTTCCTCCAAGGACGTGCTCTCTCTCTCTCGCTCTCTGTCGCTCTCTCTCTCTCTTTTTATCTTTCTCTCTCTCTCTCTCTCTCTCTCTCTCTCTCTCTCTCTCTCTCTCTCTCTCTGTTTATCTCTCTCTCTCTCTCTCTCTCTCTCTCTCTCTTTATGTCTCTGTCGCTCTCTCTCTCTCTCTCCCTCTCTCTCTCTCTCTTTATGTCTCTGTCTCTCTCTCTCTCTGTCTCTCTGTCTCTCTCTTTCTCTCTCTGTCTCTCTGTCTCTGTCTCTCTCTTTATCTCTCTTTTTTTATCTCTCTCTTTATCTCTCTCTCTTTATGTCTCTGTCTCTCCCTCTCTCTCTCTCTCTTTATCTCTCTTTCTCTCTCTCTCTCTTTGTCTCTGTCTCTCTCTCTCTCTTTATCTCTCTATCTCTCTCTCTCTCCCTTTATCTCTGTGTCTCTCTCTCTCTCTCTCTCTCTCTTTCTCTGTCTCTCTCTGTCGCTCTTTCTCTCTGCTGCACTGAGGTTCAGGGGCTGTTATCTCTCTCTCTCTCTACGGCTCTAAAGAGGTCAGTGTGGTTGGTGTGTGTGGCAGTTTGTGCTGATCCTAAGCTGCTGTTTGTCAGTGCCACAGTCTGCTTGTCCAGCTATCTTCCAACTAGGATAGTACTTCCCAAAAATGTCAATAAGAAATGGTGAAAAATAGTCCTGTTTTCTCACCTCGTTTTATTATGAGTGACACAGTCCCCTTGTCCAGCTTTCTTCCAAAAATGTCAAAAATAAGTTCCTGTTTTTATATTATTTCACCTCGTTTAGGACAAAGGCCAGGAATTGTATTATGCATGGTAGTAAGATATCCATAACAATATAGGACAGGTGACCTCGGTTCTGTAAGTGTTAAAAGAAAGAGCCCATGTATTGTGTTCAATGTATTTTGACGTGCGTATGGTACCTGGCTCTTGCCCCTGTGCTCTGCTGTAAGGACTACGAGACTCTATCCATCGTGGTGCCACTGCAACTCTGGGCTCATCTGTCATGTCCAGTAATCTCTCCATCGGAGCGGGCTGAGGAGGAGTTGGAGCCAATGCAGTAATCACAGAGAGATAGATGACTCCCTTACGAAAGGAGGAGGGGGCGGAGGAGAGGAGAGGAGAGGAGATGAGAGGAGGGAGGACTAATCTGACAGTGAAGGAGTACTTAGATTCGGCCCTGATGATCCCTACACCTGTGCGGCAGGAATAGCAGTGGACAATGATCACAGAGGCTGGACTGGATGGGGCTATCTGACCACCCCGGTCCCTAGACAACTCACACTGCCAAACACGCACACACACACACACACACACACACACACACCTGTTGACATGCCCTTCTGATATGCGTGACTCTTTTCTAGTGCCAGTAGTTCTGTTCTGCTGATTATGTGGTAACCCACTGTGCTTGAATTATGATGATGAAGGAACCAGCAGGGCTGTACCGAAAAACACCAGCAGGGTTGTAACAGTGTAACAATTAGGCTATACCAGAGAACACTATCAGGGCTATACCAGAGAACACCATCAGGGCTATACCAGAGAACACCATCAGGGCTATACCAGAGAACACCATCAGGGCTATACCAGAGAACACCATCAGGGCTATACCAGAGAACACCATCAGGGCTATACCAGAAAACACCATCTGGGCTATACCAGAAAACACCTGCAGGGCTATACCAGAAAACACCATCAGGGCTAAAACACCTGCAGGGCTATACCGGAGAAAACACCAGAGAACACCGTCAGGGCTATACCAGAAAAAAAACATCAGGGCTATACCAGAAAACACCAGCAGGGCTATACCAGAAAACACCATCAGGGCTATACCAGAAAACACCATCAGGGCTATACCAGAAAACAGCAGCAGGGCTATACCAGAAAACACCATCAGGGCTATACCGGAGAACACCATCTGGGCTATACCAGAAAACACCATCAGGGCTATAAACACCATCAAGGCTGTAGCAGAAAACACCACCAGGGCTATACCAGAAAACACCATCAGGGCTATACCAGAAAACACCACCAGGGTTGTACCAGAAAACACCATCAGGGCTGTAACAGAAAACACCACCAGGGTTGTACCAGAAAACACCATCAGGGCTGTAACAGAAAACACCACCAGGGTTGTACCAGAAAACACCATCAGGGCTGTAACAGAAAACACCATCAGGGTTGTACCAGAAAACACTATCAGGGCTGTAACAGAAAACACCACCAGGGTTGTACCAGAAAACACCATCAGGGCTGTAACAGAAAACACCATCAGATCTGTAATAGGGGGACACCTTCAGGGCTGTAACAATTAACTGCTGTATCAAAACAATGTCAGTAGATATGTATGGCACTAAAACAGCG
>JAPMUY010007504.1:42500-56503 GCA_026901105.3 Galaxias olidus | reverse complement strand
TTACACTGGCACTCAACACAGGAGATATGACCCCAGTAGACCACCATAGTTAACAGAGATATGACCCCAGTAGACCACCGTAGTTAACAGAGATATGACCCTAGTAGACCACCGTAGTTAACAGAGATATGACCCCAGTAGACCACCATAGTTAACAGAGATATGACCCCAGTAGACCACCGTAGTTAACAGAGATATGACCCCAGTAGACCACCATAGTTAACAGAGATATGACCCTGGTAGACCACCGTAGTTAACAGAGATATGACCCCAGTAGACCACCATAGTTAACAGAGATATGACCCCAGTAGACCACCGTAGTTAACAGAGATATGACCCCAGTAGACCACCGTAGTTAACAGAGATATGACCCCAGTAGACCACCATAGTTAACAGAGATATGACCCTAGTAGACCACCGTAGTTAACAGAGATATGACCCCAGTAGGCCATCGTAGTTAACAGAGATATGACCCTAGTAGACCACCGTAGTTAACAGAGATATGACCCCAGTAGGCCACCGTAGTTAACAGAGATATGACCCTAGTAGACCACCGTAGTTTACAGAGATATGACCCCAGTAGACCACCATAGTTAACAGAGATATGACCCTAGTAGACCACCGTAGTTAACAGAGATATGACCCCAGTAGGCCACCGTAGTTAACAGAGATATGACCCCAGTAGGCCACCGTAGTTAACAGAGATATGACCCCAGTAGGCCACCATAGCTCAGATAAGCCTCTGAGATCAGAGGTCTTTAAGCGTTTTTGGGTGTCAGAAAAGCGCCATATAAATACAAATGATTATTCTTATTATCACTGCTGTACTCAGAACAATGGAGAACAGACATTCTGTCTTCCTCCTTCACTCCTCTCCTCTGTCTCTCCTCCTCCACTCCTCTCCTCTGTCTCTCCTCCCCCTGTTCTGCTAAATGTCAGGCTCAGAGTTAGGACTGAAGGTTTGGAATGATGTGTGTGTGTGTGTGTGTGTGTGTGTGTGTGTGTGTGTGTGTGTGTGTGTGTGTGTGTGTGTGTGTGTGTGTGTGTGTGTGTGTGTGTGTGTGTGTGTGTGTGTGTGTGTGTGTGTGTGTGTGTGTGTGTGTTCTCAGTATAATGGTTTTATGACCCAGACAGAGAGACAGAGAGACAAAGAGACAGAGAGGCGTATTGATGGAGTGATGAATGGAGACCGAGAAAGAGGGATGGACGTAATGGCTACTGCAGGGTCAGACTGTTAGGGTCAGACTGTTAGAGTCAGACTGTTAGAGTCAGGGTCAGACTGTTAGGGTCAGACTGTTAGGGTCAGAGTCAGAGTGTTAGGGTCAGAGTGTTAGGGTCAGAGTGTTAGGGTCAGAGTGTTAGGGTCAGAGTGTTAGGGTCAGACTGTTAGGGTCAGGGTCAGAGTGTTAGGGTCAGAGTGTTAGGGTCAGACTGTTAGGGTCAGACTGTTAGGGTCAGACTGTTAGGGTCAGGGTCAGAGTGTTAGGGTCAGACTGTTAGGGTCAGGGTCAGACTGTTAGGGTCAGACTGTTAGGGTCAGGGTCAGACTGTTAGGGTCAGACTGTTAGGGTCAGGGTCAGACTGTTAGGGTCAGACTGTTAGGGTCAGACTGTTAGGATCAGACTGTCAGGGTCAGACTGTCAGGGTCAGACTGTTAGGGTCAGACTGTTAGGGACAGGGTCAGAGTGTTAGGGTCAGAGTGTTAGGATCAGAGTGTTAGGGTCAGGGTCAGAGTGTTAGGGTCAGACTGTTAGGGTCAGGGTCAGAGTGTTAGGGTCAGAGTGTTAGGATCAGACTGTTAGGGTCAGGGTCAGACTGTTAGGGTCAGGGTCAGACTGGGGTTAGGGTCATGGTTAGGGTCATGGTTAGGGTCAGGTTAAGGTTAGTGTCAGGCTGAGGTTGGGGTTAGGGTTAGGGTCTGACTGGGGTCAGGGTCAGGCTGGGGTTAGGGTAAGGCTGGGGTTAGGGTTAGGGTCAGGGTTAGGGTTGGTGTCAGGCTGGGGTTGGGGTTAGGGTTAGGGTCTGACTGGGGTTAAGGGTCAGGCTGGGGTTAGGGTTAGGGTTAGTGTCAGGCTGGGGTTAGGGTTAGGGTCAGGCTGGGGCTGGGGTTAGGGTTATGGTTTTAGGTTAAGGGTCAAGCCGGGTGCCTATTAGGGTCTGCTAAACTTCCTATTTAAGACCAACATTATCACCAACACTTATAATGTTAATAAAGGTGTGTGTGTGTGTGTGTGTGTGTGTGTGTGTGTGTGTGTGTGTGTGTGTGTGTGTGTGTGTGTGTGTGTGTGTGTGTGTGTGTGTGTGTGTGTGTGTGTGTGTGTGTGTGTGTGTGTGTGTAGAAACGTGCGAGGGGACACTTCCTGTTCTTCAAGGTGTGTGAACATCTGAACCTTTTGGAGAAGGACTACTTTGGACTGACGTACCAGGACAACGCCAACAAGAGGGTACACACACACACACACACACACACACTCCTTTAGTCCTACCTTTGTATAGGGCCATAGCTCTTCCTATTTTAGTAGCTCATCACTCTCACATTCTATAGGTCAACATTCTAACACTCACATTCTATAGGTCAACATTCTAACACTCTCATTCTATAGGTCAACATTCTAACACTCTCATTCTATAGGTCAACATTCTAACACTCTCACATTCTATAGGTCAACATTCTAACACTCACATTCTATAGGTCAACATTCTAACACTCTCATTCTATAGGTCAACATTCTAACACTCACATTCTATAGGTCAACATTCTAACACTCTCATTCTATAGGTCAACATTCTAACACTCTCACATTCTATAGGTCAACATTCTAACACTCACATTCTATAGGTCAACATTCTAACACTCTCATTCTATAGGTCAACATTCTAACACTCATTCTATAGGTCAACATTCTAACACTCACATTCTATAGGTCAACGTTCTAACACTCTCACATTCCATAGGTCAACATTCTAACACTCTCACATTCTATAGGTCAACATTCTAACACTCACATTCTATAGGTCAACATTCTAACACTCTCATTCTATAGGTCAACATTCTAACACTCTCATTCTATAGGTCAACATTCTAACACTATCACATTCTATAGGTCTTCTAACACTCTCACATTCTATAGGTCAACATTCTAACACTCACATTCTATAGGTCAACATTCGAACACTCACATTCTATAGGTCAACATTCTAACAGCTCAACACTTCATGTTCTGTATGTCAACACTGTAATAGTGCAACATATGCATGTTCGTATGTGCTAAATCCATATGTTTGTATGTGCTAAATCCATATGTTTGTATGTGCTAAATCCATATGTTTGTATGTGCTAAATCCATATGTTTGTATGTGCTAAATCCATATGTTTGTATGTGCTAAATCCATATGTTTGTATGTGCTAAATCCATATGTTTGTATGTGCTAAATCCATGTTTGTATGTGCTAAATCCATATGTTTGTATGTGCTAAATCCATATGTTTGTATGTGCTAAATCCATATGTTTGTATGTGCTAAATCCATATGTTTGTATGTGCTAAATCCATATGTTTGTATGTGCTAAATCCATATGTTCGTATGTGCTAAATCCATATGTTTGTATGTGCTAAATCCATGTGTTTGTAATAACCACTGTCCTTCCCCTGACTCAGTGCTGGCTGGATCCTGCCAAGGAGATCAAGAGACAGATACGCAGTGAGTGTCTGAAAGCAGAAGAACAACACACAGTTAGCTCTACACACACACACACACACACACACACACACACACAGACACACACACTTAGCGCTATTCACACACACACACACACACTTAACTCTACACACACACACATACACACACACACACTTAGCACTTAGCTCTACACACACACTTAGCACTTAGCTCTACACACTCACACACACACACACACACACACTTAGCACTTAGCTCTACACACACACACCTACTCACCAGAGGATCTCAGTATGTAGCCACTGGATGAGTCATTAGGCCTTTAGAGCTTGCCATCAGGCTGGGTGTGTGTGTGTGTGTGCGTGAGTGCGTGCGAGAGAGGGAGAGAGAGGGTGTGTGTATGTCCTGGGAGAGGATGAAATGGTCCTGTTGTGATGTCATCATCGATTTGCCGGAATGGAATTTTCCAGATGGTGCTGATGTCACACATGTCATATTTACTTTGGAACCCCATGACAACAAAGCACCCTAACATTGGGATACGTGCAGTAGAGGACTGTACTGTGTGTGTGTGTGTGTGTGTGTGTGTGTGTGTGTGTGTGTGTGTGTGTGTGTGTGTGAGAATGTGTCTGAGTCATCTCTGGAATTTCTGTTTAGTGACATACCAGTCGTATCCCGGGACAACTGGCAGACTGAATGTGTGTTCTCTCTGACCTCTGAACCCGGGGCACAAACAAAGGACGCAGGCAGGCAGACAGGCAGGCAGACAGGCAGGCAGACAGGCAGACAGACAGACAGACAGACAGACAGACAGGCAGACAGACAGGCAGACAGGCAGACAGACAGGCAGGCAGACAGGCAGACAGGCAGACAGGCAGGCAGGCAGGCAGGCAGGCAGGCAGACAGACAGACATAAATAAAGTGTACTGTTTATGACTCTGTATTGGCAACAGGTCAACATAAATAATGATAATGTAGTTTATGATGTAGTCCCTTCTGGGTAATGTAGTTTATGGTGTAGTCCCTCTTGGGTAATGTAGTTTCTGTTTAATCCTGCTCTCTCTCAGGTAATAACTGGCAGTTTGTCTTCCATGTGAAGTTCTACCCTCCAGACCCCTGTCAGCTCACTGAGGATATCACCAGGTACACACACACACACACGCACACGTACACAGTCACACAGATACACACATACCGACACACGCACTGACACACACGCACACGTACACAGTCACACAGATACACATGCACTGACACACACACATATAGACTGAGTGATTGATTGATTGATTGGTTGACAGGTACCTGCTGTGTCTTCAGTTGAGGGAGGATGTGGCGAGCGGTCGACTTCCTTGTTCCTTTGTCACTCACGCCCTGCTGGGCTCCTATTGGCTGCAGGCCGAGCTAGGCGACTACGAGCATGACCAGCCACGCCCCCTGGACTTCATCAGTCAGCTGACTTTTGCACCCAATCAGAACAAAGAGATGGAGGAGAAGATTCTGGAGCTGCACCAGAATCACAGGTCAGTAGAGCTCAGAGGTCACACACAGGTCACAGGTCAGTAGAGCTCAGAGGTCACACACAGGTCACAGGTCAGTAGAGCTCAGAGGTCACACACAGGTCACAGGTCAGTAGAGCTCAGAGGTCACACACAGGTCACAGGTCAGTAGAGCTCAGAGGTCACACACAGGTCACAGGTCAGTAGAGCTCAGAGGTCACACACAGGTCACAGGTCAGTAGAGCTCAGAGGTCACACACAGGTCACAGGTCAGTAGAGCTCAGAGATCACACACAGGTCACAGGTCAGTAGAGCTCAGAGGTCACACAGGTCAGTAGAGCTCAGAGGTCACACAGGTCACAGGTCAATAGAGGATGCACATTTTAAACCTTTATTCAGCCCCGCCTACTTTCCCGAGAGCCGTTCAGTTTCTAACACTGACCACCTGTCTGTCTGTCTGTCTGCCTGCCTGTCTGTCTGTCTGCCTGTCTGCCTGTCTGACCACCTGTCTGTCTGTCTGCCTGTCTGCCTGTCTGTCTGTCTGCCTGCCTGACCACCTGTCTGTCTGCCTGTCTGTCTGTCGGTCTGACCACCTGTCTTGTCTGCCTGCCTGCCTGACCACCTGTCTGTCTGCCTGCCTGTCTGTCTGTCTGCCTGCCTGACCCCCTGTCTGTCTGCCTGTCTGTCTGTCTGCCTGCCTGCCTGACCACCTGTCTGTCTGCCTGCCTGTCTGTCTGCCTGACCACCTGTCTGTCTGTCTGCCTGCCTGACCACCTATCTGTCTGCCTGCCTGTCTGTCTGTCTGTCTGCCTGTCTGCCTGCCTGTCTCTATGCCTGTCTGCCTGCCTGTCTCTATGCCTGTCTGTCTCCCTGTCTCTATGCCTGTCTGTCTGCCTGTCTGTATGCCTGTCTGTCTCCCTGTCTCTATGCCTGTCTGTCTCCCTGTCTGTATGCCTGTCTGTCTCCCTGTCTCTATGCCTGTCTGTCTCCCTGTCTGTATGCCTGTCTGTCTCCCTGTCTCTATGCCTGTCTGTCTCCCTGTCTCTATGCCTGTCTGTCTGTCTGTCTGCCTGCCTGCCTGCCTGTATGCCTGTCTGTCTCCCTGTCTCTATGCCTGTCTGTCTGCCTGCCTGTATGCCTGTCTGTCTCCCTGTCTCTATGCCTGTCTGTCTGCCTGCCTGTATGCCTGTCTGTCTGTCTCTATGCCTGCCTGCCTGCCTGTATGCCTGTCTGTCTCCCTGTCTCTATGCCTGTCTGTCTGCCTGCCTGTCTGCCTGCCTGCCTGCCTGTCTGTATGCCTGTCTGTCTCCCTGTCTCTATGCCTGTCTGTCTCCCTGTCTCTATGCATGTCTGTCTGTCTGTCTGTCTCCCTGTCTCTATGCCTGTCTGTCTGTCTGTCTCCCTGTCTCTTTGCCTGTCTGTCTCCCTGTCTCTATGCCTGTCTGTCTCCCTGTCTCTATGCCTGTCTGTCTGCCTGTCTGTATGCCTGTCTGTCTCCCTGTCTCTATGCCTGTCTGTCTCCCTGTCTGTATGCCTGTCTGTCTCCCTGTCTCTATGCCTGTCTGTCTCCCTGTCTCTATGCCTGTCTGTCTGTCTGTCTGCCTGCCTGCCTGCCTGTATGCCTGTCTGTCTCCCTGTCTCTATGCCTGTCTGTCTGCCTGCCTGTATGCCTGTCTGTCTCCCTGTCTCTATTTCTGTCTGTCTGCCTGCCTGTATGCCTGTCTGTCTGTCTCTATGCCTGCCTGCCTGCCTGTATGCCTGTCTGTCTCCCTGTCTCTATGCCTGTCTGTCTGCCTGCCTGTCTGCCTGCCTGCCTGCCTGTCTGTATGCCTGTCTGTCTCCCTGTCTCTATGCCTGTCTGTCTCCCTGTCTCTATGCCTGTCTGTCTGTCTGTCTGTCTCCCTGTCTCTATGCCTGTCTGTCTCCCTGTCTCTATGCCTGTCTGTCTCCCTGTCTCTATGCCTGTCTGTCTGTCTGTCTGTCTCCCTGTCTCTATGCCTGCCTGTCTCTATGTCTGTCTGTCTGTCTGCCTGTCTGTATGTCTGTCTCTCTGCCTGTCTGCCTGCCTGTCTGTCTGTCTCCCTGCCTGCCTGTCTGTCTGACCACCTGTCTGTCTGTCTTTGTTTTTTAAACAGGGGGATGACTCCTGCTCAGGCTGACGCCCAGTTCCTAGAGAACGCCAAGAAGTTGTCCATGTATGGAGTGGACCTTCATCATGCAAAGGTCAGGGGTCAGGGGGCGGGGCTCTGTGTGACTGTGTGAGTGTATCTGAGTATCTGAGTGTGTGTAACGTGTGTGTGTATATATGTGTGTGTGTGTGTGTGTGTGTGTGTGTGTGTGTGTGTGTGTGTGTGTGTGTGTGAACCAGAGAGCAGTGTCAGCTGTGCAAACACAGTGGGACAGGATGCCATTGCCATGGCAACAGTTCTAGCATCCTAAGTGACAAGGAGAAAGGTCAAAAGGTCGTGTTTATTTGTCATGTGTCAGTGAACAGTAGAATGGAACAACTGTGAGAGTGAAGCAAAACACAAGATAACACCTGTATATAGGTAGAACCTAACCTAGATAACACCTGTATATAGGTCTAACCTAACCTAGATAACACCTGTATATAGGTAGAACCTAACCTAGATAACACCTGTATATAGGTAGAACCTAACCTAGATAACACCTGTATATAGGTCTAACCTAACCTAGATAACACCTGTATATAGGTAGAACCTAACCTAGATAACACCTGTATATAGGTCTAACCTAACCTAGATAACACCTGTATATAGGTCTAACCTAACCTAGATAACACCTGTATATAGGTAGAACCTAACCTAGATAACACCTGTATATAGGTAGAACCTAACCTAGATAACACCTGGACATCCATCTATATCTATATCTCTATAGCTATCTATATCTACAGTGCATCCGGAAAGTATTCATACCCCTTCACTTTTTCCACATTTTATTATGTTACAGCCTAATTCCAAAATGGATTAAATAAAAAAAATTCCTCAACATTCTACACACATTACTGCATAATGACAAAGTGAAAAAGGTTTTTTAGAATTTTTTGCAAATATATTAAAAATAAAAAAATAAAATATCACATGTACGTAAGTATTCTCACCCTTTACTCAATACATTGTTGAAGCACCTTTGGCAGCAATTACAGCCTCAAGTCTTCTTGAGTATGATGTTACAAGCTTGCCACACCTATTTTGGGGCAGTTTCTCCAATTCTTCTTTGCAGATCGTCTCAAGCTCCATCAGGTTGGATGGGGAGCGTCTGTGCACAGCCATTTTCAGATCTCTCCAAAGATGTTCAATCGGGTTCAAGTCTGGGCTCTGGCTGGGCCACTCAAGGACATTCACAGACTTGTCCCAAAGCCACTCCTTTGTTATCTTGGCTGTGTGCTTAGGGTCGTTGTCCTGTTGGAAGGTGAACCTTTGCCCCAGTCTGAGGTCCAGAGCGCTCTGGAGCCGGTTTTCATCAAGGATCTCTCTGTACATTGCTGCATTCATCTTTCCCTTGATCCTGACTAGTCTCCCAGTTCCTGCCGCTGAAAAACACCCCCACAGCATGATGCTGCCACCACCATGCTTCACTGTAGGGATGGTATTGGCCAGGTGATGAGCAGTGCCTGGTTTCCTCCAGAAATGACGCTTGGCATTCAGGCCAAAGAGTTCAATCTTGGTTTCATCAGACCAGAGAATTTTGTTTCTCATGGTCTAAGAGTCCTTCAGGTGCCTTTTGGCAAACTCCATGCGGGCTGTCATGTGCCTTTTACTGAGGAGTGGCTTCCGTCTGGCCACTCTACCATAAAGGCCTGATTGGTGGAGTGCAGCAGAGATGGTTGTCCTTCTGGAAGTTTCTCCCATCTCCACAGAGGAACACTGGAGCTCTGTCAGAGTGACCATCGGGTTCTTGGTCACCTCCCTGACCAAGGCCCTTCTTCCCCGATTGATCAGTTTGGCCGGGCGGCCAGCTCTAGGAAGAGTCCTGGTGGTTCCAAACGTCTTCCATTTGCGAATGATGGAGACCACTGTGCTCGTTGGGACCTTCAATGCTGCAGAAATCTTTCCCTTCACCAGATCTGTGCCTCGATACAATCCTGTCTCGGAGGTCTACAGACAATTCCTTGGACTTCATAACTTGGTTTGTGCTCTGACATGCACTGTCAACTGTGGGACTTATCAGGTGTGTGCCTTTCCAAATCATGTCCAATCAATTTAATTTACCACAGGTGGACTCCAATCAAGTTGTAGAAACATCACAAGGATGATCAGTGGAAACGGGATGCACCTGAGCTCAATTTTGAGTGTCACAGCAAAGGGTGTGAATACTTATGTGCATGTGATATTAATTTTTTTTTATTTTTTATACAATTGCAAAAAACTCAAAACAACTTTTTTCACTTTGTAATTATGCAGTATTGTATGTAGAATGTTGAGAATTTTTTTTTATTTTATCCATTTTGGAATTAGGCTGTAACATAATAAAATGTGGAAAAAGTGAAGGGGTATGAATACTTTCCGGATGCACTGTATATGTGTGTATATTAGGGTTAGGGTTAGGTATATGTGTGTATATTAGGGTTAGGTATATGTGTGTATATTAGGGTTAGGGTTAGGTAAATGTGTGTATATTAGAGGTAGGTATATGTGTGTATATTAGAGTTAGGGTTAGGTATATGTGTGTATATTAGGGTTAGGTATATGTGTGTATATTAGAGGTAGGGTTAGGTATATGTATGTATATTAGGGTTAGGGTTAGGTATATGTGTTTATATTAGGGTTAGGTATATGTGTGTATATTAGAGTTAGGGTTAGGTATATGTATGTATATTAGGGTTAGGTATATGTGTGAATATTAGGGTTAGGTATATGTGTGAATATTAGGGTTAGGTATATGTGTGTATATTGGATCAGGGCAGAGCAGCAGCCACCACTGCTCTCTTCAAGGACGCGGGACTTAGAGAAGAGAGGATGAAGAGAACAGAGCTATTTATAGAGAAAAGAAGCTGAGAATAGAGGGATGAAAGGAGGGGTGGAGGGAGGGCTGATTCAACTTAAAAAGACAGTGACATAGATAGAGAGGGTGGGATAGAATGAGAAGGAGAGAGAGAGAGAGAGCAGGAAGGAGAAAGAGAGAGTGACAGAGAGAGAGAGAGGTAGAAGGAGAGAGAAGAGGACAAAGAGAGAGATAGCGGGAAGGAGAAAGGGAGAGTGACACAGAGAGAGGGTGGGGCAGACCGAGAAAGAGAGATGGAAGGAGAGAGAGTATGTCAATATCAATGCCTGCTAATGGCCCATCGTGTGTGTGTGTGTGTGTGTGTGTGTGTGTGTGTGTGTGTCTCTCTGTTGGAGGTTGGAGGATAAAAGCATCAAACTGGCTCCATCAACAAAATAGATTTTCTCCTTGTTAGCTGGCTAACTGAGTAATCAATGCCAGCCTGAGGGCGGCGTGTGTGTGTGTGTGTGTGTGTGTGTGTGTGTGTGTGTGTGTGAAAAAGCGCCGTTAATAAGTTTAAACTGTGGGACCATTGAATTTGTTGTTGTGTTCATGTTCTGTTAGTTAGGTTCTGTGGACAGACATTCAACCAGAACCAGACCTGAGTTAGTCCAGAACCACTTTGGTCCAGAACCACTTTGGTTTAAATTACCTGAGTTAGTCCAGACCCACTTTAATCCAGAACCACTTTAGTTTAGTGGACCTGAGTTAGTCCAGAACCACTTTAGTTAAAGGACCTGAGTTAGTCCAGAACCACTTTGGTCCAGAACCACTTTGGTTTAAATTACCTGAGTTAGTCCGGACCCACTTTAATCCAGAACCACTTTAGTTAAAGGACCTGAGTTAGTCCAGAACCACTTTAGTTTAGTGGATCTGAGTTAGTCCAGAACCACTTTAGTTCAGTGGATCTGAGTTAGTCCAGAATCTCTTTAGTTAAAGGACCTGAGTTAGTCCAGAACCACTTTAGTCCAGAACCACTTAGTTTAATGGACCTCATATTTAGTAAAACAATTTAGTAAAACGAAGGAGTGCTCTGAACAGTAAATGTTGCTTCCGTGTGTGTGTGTGTGTGTGTGTGTGTGTGTGTGTGTGTGTGTGTGTGTGTGTGTGTGTGTGTGTGTGTGTGTGTACGTATGTGTGTCGGTGTGTGTGCGTATCCATGCGTGTGTGTGTGTGTGTGTGTGTGTGTGTAGGACTCAGAGGGAGTGGACATTATGCTGGGTGTGTGTTCCAGCGGGCTGTTAATCTATAAAGACCGTCTGAGGATCAACAGGTTTGCCTGGCCTAAAGTCCTGAAGATCTCCTACAAGAGGAGCAACTTCTACATCAAGATACGCCCTGGGGAGGTAACGCACACACACACACACACACACACACATGGCAACGCACACACACACACACACACACACACACACGTACACACGCATGGACACACACACAGACACACACACGTACACACACACACACGCGCATGGATACG
This sequence comes from Galaxias olidus, assembly GCA_026901105.3. Lineage (NCBI taxonomy): Eukaryota > Metazoa > Chordata > Actinopteri > Galaxiiformes > Galaxiidae > Galaxias > Galaxias olidus. The sequence goes on along the minus strand of JAPMUY010007504.1, from coordinate 44,838 downwards.
CACACACACACACACAAACACACACACACACGTATACTCACACACACGCATGGATACACACACAGACACACACACACACACACACACACACACATGCATGGATACACACACAGACGTACACACACACATACACACACACACATGTGAACACGTGCACACGTACATGAACATGCACACACATACACAATTGGACACAGATATTTGATGTGACAACACTGAGAAAGGCTGTGACTGAGCTTTCCCAGCAGACTCACCTGTCTTCCTGAAAGCACGTGATTGGTTAACTTCTTGTCTCCACATGTGACGAGCCCACCTGTGCAAACTAGCGTTTCCAGTCATCTTGTTTTAACTCACTCCTTGTTGCATTACCTTCTCGGCTGAGTTTTTTCACTTTATAACGACTTAAAATGTTAAACGTTAAAATGCTTGGTAACATTTTAATTAAAGTGTTACACAAATAAAAGTATTATTATCATGCCATCTACATCTGCTCCCCCCCCCCTTGACTGTGTGTGTGTGTGTGTGTGCGTGTGTGCGTGCGTGCGTGTGTGTGTCAGACGGAGCAGTTTGAGAGCACAGTGGGTTTCAAGCTGCCAAACCACCGTGCAGCCAAGAGGATCTGGAAGGTGTGTGTGGAGAACCACACCTTCTTCAGGTACACACTGCATACTACACACTACATACTACACACTACATACTGCATACTAAACACCACAACCACACCTTCTTCAGGTACACACTGCATACTACACACTACATACTACACACTACATACTGCATACTAAACACCACAACCACACCTTCTTCAGGTACACACTGCATACTACACACTACATACTACACACTACATACTGCATACTAAACACCACAACCACACCTTCTTCAGGTACACACTGCATACTACACACTACATACTACACACTACATACTGCATACTAAACACCACAACCACACCTTCTTCAGGTACACACTGCATACTACACACTACATACTACACACTACATACTGCATACTAAACACCACAACCACACCTTCTTCAGGTACACACTACACACTACATACTACACACTACATACTGCATACTAAACACCACAACCACACCTTCTTCAGGTACACACTGCATACTACACACTACATACTACACACTACATACTGCATACTAAACACCACAACCACACCTTCTTCAGGTACACACTGCATACTACACACTACATACTACACACTACATACTGCATACTAAACACCACAACCACACCCTTTTCAGGTACACACTGCATACTACACACTACATACTACACACTACATACTACACACTACATACTGCATACTAAACACCACAACCACACCTTCTTCAGGTACACACTGCATACTACACACTACATACTACACACTACATACTGCATACTAAACACCACAACCACACCTTCTTCAGGTACACACTGCATACTACACACTACATACTACACACTACATACTGCATACTAAACACCACAACCACACCTTCTTCAGGTACATACTACACACTACATACTACACACTTTATACTACTTACTAAATACTAAATACTACATACTAGATACTACACACTACATACTAAACACAACACACCACAACCACACTAACACTAATCACACCTTCTTCAGGTACACACTGCACCCTGCACACTATGTACTAAACACCACAGCCACACCTTCTTCAGGGACACACGACTAACTACATATTACACACTGCACACTGCATACTACACACTACATATTACACTTCCCAACAATGCCTTCTTCAGGTACACACTACATAATACACTCTACAAACTACATACTAAACACCACAATCACACCTTCTTCAGGTACACACTACACACTACACACCACAACCACACTAACACTAATCACACCTTCTTCAGGTACACACTACATAATACACTCTACAAACTACATACTAAACACCACAGCCACACCTTCTTCAGGTACATACTACACACTACATACTACACACTTTAACCACAGTACACTCCTTTTTTTGAAACATTACAAAAAACAACAGTAGCAGCATGTAGCCTTCAAGCAAAAAAAGACCAATTAACATTACAAAAATGCTGTGTCCTGCTCTGTATACTTAAATAATAGAATTACTACATACTACACACCACAACCATACTACACACCCCAGCCACACTAACACTAACCACACCTTTTTCAGGTACACACTACACACTACATTCTACGCATTAAACACTACACACAACATTCTACACACTACACACTACACTCTACATTCTACACATTAAACACTACACACTACATTCTACACACTACACACTACACACTACATTCTACAC
>JAPMUY010007504.1:12500-37500 GCA_026901105.3 Galaxias olidus | reverse complement strand
CCCCCCCCGTCCTCTCCTCTGTTCAGACCTCTAGAGCCCCCCCCCGTCCTCTCCTCTGTTCAGACCCCCCCCCCCCTCCTCAGTAAGACAGTCCATCTCACCGTCCTCTCCATTTCACTTTTTCTTTCCCCCTGCCATCTCCATGACAACGCCATCGCAGGTAGACGAGGCGGTGCTTAGCCTTGGCAGCGGCGAAACCACGCCCTCTCAGGTCTGTGAGGGCGACGCCCTCTTTCCCAGCATGCCTTTGAGATGTGTTGTTCTTTATCTGGCTAAGGATTCTGGGAAGAGCTAGTGGGTCTTACTATGTTCCTGAAGGGGACTAGTTTTCTGTGGTGTTCTGGTGCATTTAAACGGGTGTGATAAGGTCAAACTAACGTATCCTTCCTCTCCTCACCGCCGACAGACCGACTCCACCTTCCCACAGGTTAACACACTCTCTGATTGGTTATTTGCTTCTGTGGGTTTATGATGTCCTTGGCCTGATTGGTTGGTGTGCCTGTCACTCCTGGTCTCTGGGTTTCCCTCTTTGTTTTGATTGGAGGGTTGGATGTGTGTGTTGTGTTGCTGGTGTTATTTGCCTGATATGAGTTGTGGCTGCAAATCAACTGTGTGTTAACTGTACAGATCTGTGTGTGTGTGTGTGTGTGTGTGTGTGTGTGTGTGTGTGTTCACTGTACAGGTGTGTGTGTGTGTGTGTTCACTGTATAGGTGTGTGTGTGTGTGTGTGTGTGTGTTCACTGTACAGGTGTGTGTGTGTTCACTGTATAGGTGTGTGTGTGTGTGTGTGTTCACTGTACAGGTGTGTGTGTGTTCACTGTATAGGTCTGTGTGTGTGTGTGTGTGTGTGTGTGTGTGTGTGTGTGTGTGTTCACTGTACAGGTCTGTGTGTGTTCACTGTGTCTTTCAGTGACGTGCTGCTGTTGTTATTGCAGGGCAGATACAGAGTGCAGGGAGAGAATATATATGTCCGACATAGTAACCTAATGTTGGAGGTTGGTACTGGCGCCCCCCTGTGGCCAAATCAAAGCTCTGCACTTATACTCTCCTCTTCCACTGCGGAGGGCTGCCTCCTTCTCGCTGGCTCTGTGTGTGTGTGTGTGTGTGTGTGTGTGTGTCTCCTGCACGGTCTATGCATGTTGCGTGTGTTTATTCTGGCATGTTAATGAAGGGGTTGCATGTGTGTGTGTTGTGAGAGCCCCCCTGCTTTGGTTGTTGTTTGGTTCATTGGTTTGATGATCAGGTGCAGTGTCTAACCAAACTAACACACGCCCCCTAACCTATACAAGGACTTTCCTTCCTGCTCGGCTGGTGTTGATTGGTCGCCACGGCGATCTGTGTGTTGTGCTAACATACTAAACAGGAACACCTGAACCTGATGGAGCTGCTCTCAGCCAATCAGAATGAGTCAGTCTCAGCAGTAACATACCTAGTAGCCAATCAGAATGAGTCAGTCTCAGCAGTACTATACTCAGTAGCCAATCAGAGTTAGTCAGTCTCAGCAGTAATATACTCAGTGGCCAATCAGAATGAGTCCGTCTCAGCCGTAATATACTCAGTAGCCAATCAGAGTGAGTCAGTCTCAGCAGTAATATACTCAGTAGCCAATCAGAATGAGTCGGTCTCAGCCGTAATATACTCCGTAGCCAATCAGAATGAGTCAGTGTCAGCAGTAATAAACTCAGTAGCCAATCAGAATGAGTCCCTATTACCTGAAATGTATAACTGAAGGGTCCCAAAGTGCAAAGGTCGGGGTCAGGGCTAGCTGGGGTCAGGGTTAGGGTTAGCTGATGGCAGAGGTCAGAGGTCAGATCCAGGTGTTCTAGCTCACTGAATTCAAGGCTCCGCCTCACTGCAGCCTGATTGGTCATTCAACACATCCATAACCACACAGTTTGAGCTCGATTTGTTCATCTAAACCCTCTACACAGACCTATTCAAATAAACCCTGTTCATCTGAAACCTCTACACAGACCTATTCAAATAAACCCTGTTCATCTAAACCCTCTACACAGACCTATTCAAATAAACCCTGTTCATCTAAACCCTCTACACAGACCTATTCAAATAAACCCTGTTCATCTAAACCCTCTACACAGACCTATTCAAATAAACCCTGTTCATCTAAACCCTCTACACAGACCTATTCAAATAAACCCTGTTCATCTAAACCCTCTACACAGACCTATTCAAATAAACCCTGTTCATCTAAACCCTCTACACAGACCTATTCAAATAAACCCTGTTCATCTGAAACCTCTACACAGACCTATTCAAATAAACCCTGTTCATCTAAACCCTCTACACAGACCTATTCAAATAAACCCTGTTCATCTAAACCCTCTACACAGACCTATTCAAATAAACCCTGTTCATCTAAACCCTCTACACAGACCTATTCAAATAAACCCTGTTCATCTAAACCCTCTACACAGACCTATTCAAATAAACCCTGTTCATCTAAACTAAATTTAAAGAAACGCTACAACAGACAGAGACATCTATGTATCACACACACTCACTCTAAGGAAATGGAATCTATTACCCAGAAGGCCACAGTGAGGCTTGGCCCCCATGCTGTTGTGTTCCTAATAGGCAGACTAACCCCCCCCACCCCCCCCGGCTGTAGGCCCTGGAGCAGAGCCAGGAGGAGGTGCTGCGGCACCAGGCCAGCGTTAGCCAGCTGAAGCGCTCCTTCATGGAGGCCTCCCCAGAACCACAGCCTAACCGCTGGGTCGGTCGCCTGAAGGCCAGCCCCTCCACCAGCCCCTCCACCAGCCTCCTCCGCCCGCAGGCACACGGGGTACGTCACCTCCTCCTCTTCTCCCTGTCCTCCCTTCTCCTGCTCCTCTTAATCCTCCTCCTCCCTTCTCCTGCTCCTCTTATGTCTGTTCCTCTTAATCAAATGTTTTCTCCTGCTCTTCCACCTCCTCTCCTGCTCCTCGTCCCTTCTCCTCTCGCTGTGTGTGTGTAGATCCTCTGTTCCTGTAACTCACATGTTGCCATGATAGTTCTGCAGGGTTCTCTCTCTGTGTGTCATCCTGTCACATTGTAGCAGGGTCCACGGTTCTGACTGGTGGTTCTACTGGTTTGGTTCTCTGTTCCCTGACAGTACGTTGGTGTAATGGTTCCTCCATTCTTTAAGCTGGACCAGGTTTTTGGGTTGTGTTGGTGTGTGGGCCTGCCTGTGGTTCTCTATGTGGCCAGCAGATGGCAGTGCTTACTAACCCTCTCTGTGATGTCCCCCTGTCTGTCAGACATCTCTGTAACTTTGAATTCTTATGTCTGTAGAGTTTAGAGGAGGAAATCAACTCCATTCTGTTCAGTTCCACTGGTCCCTGTGCTTCTCTGGCTGCCTGCAGTACCTATGTCCCAGAGGGCGGCGCTGCACCTCAGACCAAGCCTGCCGCCGCTAAGGTGCTGTGACAAGCATGCTAACGCTAATGCTAGCTGCCCCTCCTTGATATAGTATAACCTTCCTCATTAAGTCAAGCTAGCTGTACCTGACACTTTCGCCTGCCGTGAGTTATGTGTTATGTCCCCATAATACGTTTTTACTATTATGAAATCCTAACTCTTTTTAATGTTCGTAACTTACCTGAGTCCATGACCAGCTTAAAAGGTGTGCCTAGTCACCGCCATCTTTTACAAAGGGGAAATCAACGTTATTATTTTTAATATTATAATTTATTTATAGAGGGTTATAACATCAAGACTACATGAATCTCCTTTACCCTACTGAGTTACATTACAATACGGTAGATTACTTTAACTACATTACACCACTCTCCTCTACCATTACATTACAGTAGATTACTGTACATTACACCCCTCCCCTCTACTGTTACATTACAGTAGATTACTGTACATTATACCACTCTCCTCTACCGTTACATTACAGTAGATTACTGTACATTACACCACTCTCCTCTACCGTTACATTACAGTAGATTACTGTACATTATACCACTCTCCTCTACCGTTACATTACAGTAGATTACTGTACATTACACCACTCTCCTCTACCGTTACATTACAGTAGATTACTGTACATTACACCCCTCTCCTCTACCGTTACATTACAGTAGATTACTGTACATTATACCACTCTCCTCTACCGTTACATTACAGTAGATTACTGTACATTACACCCCTCCCCTCTACCGTTACATTACATTACAGTAGATTACTGTACATTACACCCCTCTCCTCTACAGTTACATTACAGTAGAATACTCTAAATTACATGACAATACTTTAACACTTATTTGTATAACTATTCATGTCTGCTTTGCTTACTCTATACCAAACAAAACACTCAGTGAAACTGATGTAATGTGTGTGCAGCTCTGGGACAAGCCAGCTCTCTGCCCGACAGCTGTCTGTCACTATTCGGTCTGTGCTTTCCGGACAAGTAGTAACCGGGATCGCTAACTACCAGGTTAGCGCCTAAAGGTTTTAGTGTGTTAGCGTGTTAGCATTTTAGCGCGAATGCTGTTAGTGCATTGAGGTTTCAGTGTGTTAGCATGTTAGCGCGTATGGTGTTAGTGCATTGAGGTTTTAGCGCATTAGCGCGTGTGGTGTTAGTGCATTGGGGTTTTAGCTTGTTAGCGCTTTGGGTGTTAATGCATTGGGGTTTTAGCGTGTTAGCATGTAAGCTCTTCGGGTGTTAGTTCATTGGTGTTTGAGCGTGTTAGCATATTAGCGTGTCTGCGTGTTTGCAGCTTTTTTCTGTCAGGACTTGTCAGAAACCAGGGAACGTTTTTTAACAGCTCGTTTTAGAGGAGGGTTAGGCTGGTCATGAACTTTTGGAGACGTTAGTCTGTCTCTCTCTCCTTCCTACCTGTCTATCTGTGTTACCTGTCTCTCTCTCTGCTACCCGTCTATCTTTCTCTTTTAACTGTTTCTCTCTTTCTGCAGCCTATCTGTCTCTCTGCAGCCTTTCTGTCTTTGCTTCCTGTCTCTCTCCCTGCAGCCTGTCTTACTAACTCTGCTGCCTGTCTCCCTCTCTCTCTGCAACCTGTCTCTCTCTGTAACCTGTCTCTCTCTCTGGAGCCTGTCTCTCTCTCTCCGCAACCTGTCTCTTTCTCTCTGCAGCATGTCTCACCGTACTCTCACTGTCTCCATTACCTGTTTTTCTGGGGTGCTTGCTCTGTCTGCTATGTGTGTGTGTGTGGGGGGGGGCGGGGCATCATTACCTGTTTTTCTGGGGTGCTTGTTCTGTCTGCTATGTGTGTGTGTGTGGGGGGGGGGGCGGGGCATCATAGGGATGTTGGCCCTTTGGGATGTGTGATATAGCTAGTGACTCACACGTATAGACATTATCAGGCTAGCTAGCTAACCAGGCTATAGACATGATCAGGTGACCAGGCTAGCTAGCTAGCTAACCCCCCTAAGACATTATCAGGCTAGCTTGCTAACCAGGCTATAGACATTATCAGGTGACCAGGCCCGCTAGCTAACCAGGCAATAGACATTATCAGGCTAGCTAGCTTAACAGGCTAGAGACATTATCAGGCTAGCTAGCTAGCTAACCAGGCTATAGACATTATCAGGCTAGCTAGCTTAACAGGCTGTAGACATTATCAGGCTAGCTAGCTTAACAGGCTGTAGACATTAGGAGGTGTCCATGCCAGTGTAGCCAGTTGGACTAATCCTAATGCATCTGCTTAACACAAACGTTAGAGGAGAGGAAACGTAACATTAATTATACCTTTATATAATTATAACATTAAAACATAACATTATACCTTTATATAATTATAACATTAAAACGTACTAGACATGTCTTTCCATGTTTTATTATGAACAATCATAATAACAATAAGTTGAAAAGTATATATAAGGCATGAACAGCTATGGCACTATGAGATTCCCCCCAAGAAGAGTTGGGGGGTTAGGGTACCCATATGTGCTGAGAATGTCTAGGAGACCTGGTGGAGAGAGAGAGACAGAGAGAGTAGGAGAGAGAGAGAGAGAGGGGAGAGAGAGAGAGAGAGAGAGAGACAGAGAGAGTAGGAAAGAGAGAGGAGAGAGAGAGTAGGAGAGAGAGAGAGAGAGAGAGAGAGACAGAGAGAGTAGGAGAGAGAGAGAGGAGAGGAGAGAGAGAGAGATCCCTCTTCGTTCTCCTCTTCTCTCTCTCTCTATGCCCCTCACAAGGGAGCTTGCTCAGTACCATGGTAACTAGAGGCATGGTAACTGATACTATGGCAACGCCGGACGGTACGAACATCATGAAATAAATGCTTGGGATTAACAGTTGCCATGGTTACTTTCACAGGAAACTCTGCCCGGAATGGACCCTGCACCTCCCTCTGGCCTGAACGACCCCATCCAGGTCCTAACACCCCCCCCTCCCTTCTCTGTCCTCTCTCTCTCCTCTCCTCTCTCTCTCTCTCTCTCACACACACACTCTGTGACTCATCATCTTTAAGTTGCCAGGTCTTTGTCTTTTTTTCTTTTGTGGTTGATCATCTTTAAGTTGCCAGGTCTTTGTCTTTTTTTCTTTTGTGGTTGATCATCTTTAAGTTGCCAGGTCTTTGTCTTTTCTTCTTTTGTGGTTGATCATCTTTAAGTTGCCAGATCCTTGTCTTTTTTCCTTTTGTGGTTGATCATTTTTAAGTTGCCAGGTCTTTTCTTCTTCTGGTTCCCTTCCTCAGTTTGGTTACAGTTTTGGTTCTGTAATCATATTATCATGTTTTGTTTTCTCCCTGTGTGTGTGTGTGTGTGTGTGTGTGTGTGTGTGTGTGTAGACAGCAGAAATTGAAATAGAGGAAACCGTTGTCATCCAAGAAGTTTCCAAGACACCCAAAGCCCCCACCATAGCCACGGTTACAGCCCCTGAGCTCGTGGTCACCGTAGCAACGGAGACAGAGCCAAAGTTCTCCCAGTCCAAACAGGAAGTTATGGAACAGGAAGTGAAGTGTGTAGAGGAAGTGATGTCAGAAGAGAAGCAAGGGAATGCGCTGGAGGAGAAGAAGAGAGAGAGCATGTCGTCTGAGAGCGAGAGTGAGGAAGAGGCAGAGTACCTCCCCCAGGGTCCTAGCCCCGCCCCCCACCCCGACATTCCAGAGGAGGAGGAGAACAGAGAGGAGGAGGAGTTAGGCTCAGAGGTCCAGCCTGCTCCTCACACACAGGAGACGGAGGGAGGAGGAGGAGGAGAAGAAGAAGAAGAAGAAGAAGAGAGAGGAAGCAAGGGAAAACAGGAAGAGGAGGAGAGGGTTGAGGAAACCATGGCAATGCCCCAAGAGGCTACTAACGGCCACGCCCACTCTGCAGAGGGACAGGCGGGATTAGTTTCCCTGCCAGAGGAAGAGGAGGAGCCTAAAGTGAATGGAGAGGCCTCACTGGTCCACACAGAGCCCCACCCACAGGTTATATGTTGCTCTGAGGTAATTGGCCTATCACAGAGCTCTGCTGGACTGTAGAGCCCTCCCCTTTCCTGCTGCCTTCTTGTAGCTCCTCCCACCTCTGCAGATATCCAGAAACACAGCTGTTATGAAAAATATCATATCAGATATCCAGAAACACAGCTGTTATTAAAAACATCTAATATCAGATATCCAGAGACACAGCTGTTATTAAAAACATCTAATATCAGATATCCAGAAACACAGCTGTTATTGAAAATATCATATCAGATATCCAGAACACAGCTGTTATTAATAACATCTAGTATCAGATATCCAGAAACTCAAGTATCAAATAAGAACATTTGAGATCAGATATCTGTTTCGAGTTATTGTTCTTTAATCCTATTGGCTGGGACAAGCCACTCCCCCAGCCAGGCCTTAGCCAGTACAAACTCTTAACTGTTAGCGACCCAGGAAGTGAGGGTGTGGGCTAGCAATATGATTGTCTGAGACGTGTCTATATGTGTTCTTCCCTCTCCATATACACTCCCATCTTCACCTTCATCATGGTTCAGTCCATCCCTGCTCTTCCTTCTCTGACACACACACACACACACACACACACACACACACACACACACAGTGTCTCATGTGGGCTTAGCTCTAGAGTCTGTGTGAAACCGTTTTCCTGCTTCCCTCTGCTTTGGGATGAAGGAATCATTGGCATCTCTGTCACCGTGGCAACAAACCCACATTCCCAAGCACTCCCTGAACTTCTAATTTGCATAGAATTTGCGTTTTATTTGCATGCTTTTTTATGTATTTCATATTTGTTTCGATTTTTAGTGCATGAGTATTTCCTGCTTTGTTTGATGGCTGTGTTTGAAGGCTTTGTTTGATGGCTGTGTTTGATGGCTGTGTTTGAAGGCTGTGTTTGATGGCTGTGTTTCATGCCTGTGTTTGATGGCTGTGTTTGATGGATGTGTTTCATGCCTGTGTTTCATGCCTGTGTTTGGTGGCTGTGTTTGATGGCTGTGTTTGATGGCTGTGTTTGATGCCTGTGTTTGATGGCTGTGTTTGATGGCTGTGTTTGATGGCTGTGTTTGATGGCTGTGTTTGGTGGCTGTGTTTGGTGGCTGTGTTTGATGCCTGTGTTTGATGGCTGTGTTTCATGGCTGTGTTTCATGGCTGTGTTTGATGGCTGTGTTTCATGGCTGTGTCTGATTACTGTATGGTTCTAACTTTATACTGCATGTATGTTATCGCCATGACGCCTGCGTGTGCCACAACAGCTGGTGACTGTTGGGGGTTGTCATGGGGATGATATTGTTTTTACTGTTACCATAGTCACATCACTGCTCTCACTCTGCATCCTGTGGTTGTTTGGGCGTGCATGCCTCGTCAAGGTGCAGGGTCAGCCCTGTGTGCTCCAACATATGCATGATTCTTCTAGAAGGCTTTTCCTTTATGCATGCTAAGTTAGCTACACCTGTGTGTGTGTGTGTGTGTGTGTGTGTGTGTGTGTGTGTGCGTGCTAACCCTGTGGTCTGTGCCCCCCTAGCCCCCCGTGGTGAAGACAGAGATGGTGACTATCTCTGACACCTTTGCTGCCCAGAAGACAGAGATCTCCACTAAGGAGGTCCCCATCGTTCACACAGAGACTAAGACCATCACCTATGAGGCTGCTCAGGTACACACACACACACACACACACACACACACACACACACACACACAGAGACTAAGACCATCACCTACGAGGCTGCTCAGGTACACAGACACACACACACACACACACACACACACACACACACACACACACACACACAGAGACTAAGACCAACACCTACGAGGCTGCTCAGGTACACACACACACACGTAATAGTGCTTACCATTGTGTGTGTGTGTGTGTGTGTGTGTGTGTGTGTGTGTGTGTGTGTGTGTGTGTGTGTGTGTGTGTGTGTGTGTGTGTGTGTGTGTGTGTGTGTGTGTTTGCAGTTGGACGGCAGCGGAGAAGGGGAGCCTGGAGTTCTGATGACAGCTCAAACCATCACCTCAGAGTCCCTGTGTACCACCACCACCACCCACATCACCAAGGTAACCACCCACATCACCAAGGTAACCACCCACATCACCTCAGAGTCCCTGTGTACCACCACCCACATCACCAAGGTAACCACCCACATCACCAAGGTAACCACCCACATCACCTCAGAGTCCCTGTGTACCACCACCCACATCACCAAGGTAACCACCCACATCACCAAGGTAACCACCCACATCACCTCAGAGTCCCTGTGTACCACCACCCACATCACCAAGGTAACCACCCACATCACCAAGGTAACCACCCACATCACCTCAGAGTCCCTGTGTACCACCACCCACATCACCAAGGTAACCACCCACATCACCAAGGTAACCACCCACATCACCAAGGTAACCACCCACATCACCAAGGTAACCACCCACATCACCTCAGAGTCCCTGTGTACCACCACCACCACCCACATCACCAAGGTAACCACCCACATCACCAAGGTAACCACCCACATCACCAAGGTAACCACCCACATCACCAAGGTAACAACATACACTTTGTTGTTGTTGCAGACGTTGAAGGGCGGCCTATCAGAGACCAGGATTGAGAAACGCATCGTCATCACCGGGGACTCTGACATCGACCATGACCAGGTAACCTGTCAATCATCCTCACCAGGTGAGCTGTCAATCACCACCACCAGGTGAGTTGTCAGCCAGCACCTTGTCAATCATCACTACCAGGTGAGCTGTCAGTCAGCACACAGAGCCAGAAAGGGAGGTAGGGAGTCTGGAGTCCCCTGGTCAACCATGTCATCCCTCCATCCCTCTGTCCCTCCAGTCCCATTTTAACAATCATTCTGTTGTGTATGTGTTTCCATGGCAACATCCCCACACACCTTAGTCCCTCTCTGCGGCCATGTTGGGGAGGTTTGGGAGGACGCACAACTGCTTCCCAGGTCATTACATAGGAAGTGTTTTTACTAAACATAGCAGAACACCAGCTAACAGTGAAACGTCCCTATGTGGTCACTATGGGAACCCTCTGCTCAACATGGCTGACTGCTTCATTAGAGCCTTAATTCTGTTTGTTTTGTTTGAGTTAGTTCTTAGTTCTGTTATGTTTATGAGTTAGTTCTGTTTTGTTTATGAGTTAGTTCTTAGTTCTGTTTTGTTAATGAGTTAGTTCTTAGTTCTGTTTTGTTCATGAGTTAGTTCTTAGTTCTGTTTTGTTTATGAGTTAGTTCTTAGTTCTATTTTGTTTGAGTTAGTTCTGTTTTGTTTATGAGTTAGTTCTTAGTTCTATTTTGTTTGAGTTAGTTCTGTTTTGTTAATGAGTTAGTTCTTAGTTCTGTTTTGTTAATGAGTTAGTTCTTAGTTCTGTTTTGTTAATGAGTTAGTTCTTAGTTCTGTTTTGTTTGAGTTAGCTCTTAGTTCTATTCTGTTCTGTCTCTGAGTTAGCTCTTAGTTCTATTCTGTTCTGTCTCTGAGTTAGCTCTTAGTTCTATTCTGTTCTGTCTCTGAGTTAGCTTTTAGTTCTATTCTGTTCTGTCTCTGAGTTAGCTTTTAGTTCTATTCTGTTCTGTCTCTGAGTTAGCTTTTAGTAGTTCTTTTAGTTCTATTCTGTTCTGTTCTGTCTCTGAGTTAGCTTTTAGTTCTATTCTGTTCTGTCTCTGAGTTAGCTCTTAGTTCTATTCTGTTCTGTCTCTGAGTTAGCTTTTAGTTCTTTTGTTCTGTCTCTGAGTTCTATTCTGTTCTGTCTCTGAGTTAGCTTTTAGTTCTATTCTGTTCTGTCTCTGAGTTAGCTTTTAGTTCTATTCTGTTCTGTCTCTGAGTTAGCTCTTAGTTCTATTCTGTTCTGTCTCTGAGTTAGCTCTTAGTTCTATTCTGTTCTGTCTCTGAGTTAGCTTTTAGTTCTGTTCTGTTCTGTCTCTGAGTTAGCTTTTAGTTCTATTCTGTTCTGTCTCTGAGTTAGCTCTTAGTTCTATTCTGTTCTGTCTCTGAGTTAGTTCTATTCTGTTCTGTCTCTGAGTTCTATTCTGTTCTGTCTCTGAGTTAGCTCTTAGTTCTATTCTGTTCTGTCTCTGAGTTAGCTTTTAGTTCTATTCTGTTCTGTCTCTGAGTTAGCTCTTAGTTCTATTCTGTTCTGTCTCTGAGTTAGCTTTTAGTTCTATTCTGTTCTGTCTCTGAGTTAGCTTTTAGTTCTATTCTGTCTGTCTGAGTTAGCTTTTAGTTCTATTCTGTTCTGTCTCTGAGTTAGCTCTTAGTTCTATTCTGTTCTGTCTCTGAGTTAGCTTTTAGTTCTATTCTGTTCTGTCTCTGAGTTAGCTCTTAGTTCTATTCTGTTCTGTCTCTGAGTTAGCTTTTAGTTCTATTCTGTTCTGTCTCTGAGTTAGCTTTTAGTTCTATTCTGTTCTGTCTCTGAGTTAGTTTTAGTTCTATTCTGTTCTGTCTTAGCTGAGTTATTCTGTTCTGTCTCTGAGTTAGCTTTTAGTTCTATTCTGTTCTGTCTCTGAGTTAGCTCTTAGTTCTATTCTGTCTGTCTCTGAGTTAGCTTTTAGTTCTATTCTGTTCTGTCTCTGAGTTAGCTTTTAGTTCTATTCTGTTCTGTCTCTGAGTTAGCTCTTAGTTCTATTCTGTTCTGTCTCTGAGTTAGCTTTTAGTTCTATTCTGTTCTGTCTCTGAGTTAGTTAGTTCTATTCTGTTCTGTTCTGAGTTAGCTCTGTTCTGTCTCTGAGTTAGCTTTTAGTTCTATTCTGTTCTGTCTCTGAGTTAGCTCTTAGTTCTATTCTGTTCTGTCTCTGAGTTAGCTCTTAGTTCTATTCTGTTCTGTCTCTGAGTTAGCTTTTAGTTCTATTCTGTTCTGTCTCTGAGTTAGCTTTTAGTTCTATTCTGTTCTGTCTCTGAGTTAGCTTTTAGTTCTATTCTGTTCTGTCTCTGAGTTAGCTTTTAGTTCTATTCTGTTCTGTCTCTGAGTTAGCTTTTAGTTCTATTCTGTTCTGTCTCTGAGTTAGCTTTTAGTTCTATTCTGTTCTGTCTCTGAGTTAGCTCTTAGTTCTATTCTGTTCTGTCTCTGAGTTAGCTTTTAGTTCTATTCTGTTCTGTCTCTGAGTTAGCTCTTAGTTCTATTCTGTTCTGTCTCTGAGTTAGCTTTTAGTTCTATTCTGTTCTGTCTCTGAGTTAGCTTTTAGTTCTATTCTGTTCTGTCTCTGAGTTAGCTCTTAGTTCTATTCTGTTCTGTCTCTGAGTTAGCTCTTAGTTCTATTCTGTTCTGTTCTGAGTTAGCTGTCTTGAGTTCTATTCTGTTCTGTCTCTGAGTTAGCTCTTAGTTCTATTCTGTTCTGTCTCTGAGTTAGCTCTTAGTTCTATTCTGTTCTGTTCTGAGTTAGCTCTTAGTTCTATTCTGTTCTGTCTCTGAGTTAGCTCTTAGTTCTATTCTGTTCTGTCTCTGAGTTAGCTCTTAGTTCTATTCTGTTCTGTTCTGAGTTAGCTCTTAG
This sequence comes from Galaxias olidus, assembly GCA_026901105.3. Classification (NCBI taxonomy): domain Eukaryota; kingdom Metazoa; phylum Chordata; class Actinopteri; order Galaxiiformes; family Galaxiidae; genus Galaxias; species Galaxias olidus. The sequence goes on along the minus strand of JAPMUY010007504.1, from coordinate 24,611 downwards.
TTCTATTCTGTTCTGTCTCTGAGTTAGCTCTTAGTTCTATTCTGTTCTGTCTCTGAGTTAGCTTTTAGTTCTATTCTGTTCTGTCTCTGAGTTAGCTCTTAGCTCTTAGTTCTAGTTCTATTCTGTTCTGTCTCTGAGTTAGCTCTTAGTTCTATTCTGTTCTGTCTCTGAGTTAGCTCTTAGTTCTATTCTGTTCTGTCTCTGAGTTAGCTTTTAGTTCTATTCTGTTCTGTCTCTGAGTTAGCTCTTAGTTCTGTTCTGTTCTGTCTCTGAGTTAGCTCTTAGTTCTATTCTGTTCTGTCTCTGAGTTAGCTTTTAGTTCTATTCTGTTCTGTCTCTGAGTTAGCTCTTAGTTCTATTCTGTTCTGTCTCTGAGTTAGCTTTTAGTTCTATTCTGTTCTGTCTCTGAGTTAGCTTTTAGTTCTATTCTGTTCTGTCTCTGAGTTAGCTTTTAGTTCTATTCTGTTCTGTCTCTGAGTTAGCTTTTAGTTCTATTCTGTTCTGTCTCTGAGTTAGCTCTTAGTTCTATTCTGTTAGGGTTAGGGTTAGGGTTAGGGTTAGGGTTAGGGTTAGCTCTTAGTTCTATTCTGTTAGGGTTAGGGTTAGGGTTAGGGTTAGGGTTAGGGTTAGGGTTAGGGTTAGCTCTTAGTTCTATTCTGTTCTGTCTTTTCTTCTTTTATTTCTGCTCATTTCTGTTAACACCATCGTCTCCCCTTTTCCCTGCCTGTGTGGTGTGGCTGTGTGCTGCTGCCCCCGTGTGGCGGTGCGCTGCACTGCAGGCTCTGGCCCAGGCTATCAGAGAGGCTAAGGAGCAGCACCCTGATATGTCCGTCACCAGAGTGGTGGTTCACAAGGAGACAGAGCTGGCTGAGGACGACGACTGACTGACTGACTGTCTGACTGACCAACCAGGTGAGGAGGCTACAGGTCCCGCCCCACACACTGAGGCTGTCTGACCAAAATCGGGTTGGGCGGGAGCAGGAAGTGGAGGTTGGGGAGAGAGACCCCTATCTTTCTGTCCTCAGGGCTGGTGCATTCATACAGTCACGCTAACACATGCTAACTATACTTTAAAAGGATTTGAATTCACTTTTTAAAGTTTAAACGTTAGCAGACATTTAGCGTGGCACAGTTCACTCCTACCTGACAGCAGGGGGCAGTTGAGGTTAAAAAAAGCTTGATTCTCTCTCTCTCTCCCCCCCTCCCTCCCCCTCTCTCTCCCTCCTACAGTGTTAAAGGACCTTTGAAGTTGATACATGGATGTGACACCTCTGTCCCAAACCGTTTCCAGGAGGAGGAGGAGAGGAAGAGGAGAGGAGCACTGTGGCCCGGTCGCTCTACGTCTGCCCATCAGAATCCCTTCCTTCCTCTCCCACTAGTCTAACATGGCCTCCAGTCCCATAGTGTAGTGTTCTGATTGCTTCTGTGGGGAGAGATGATGAATATCATTCCTGTTTCTGAGGGGCCCTGTCATTGGTCAAGGTTTCCCCAAGCCTACGGAACACCAATCAGCATTTAGATAGCTAGTAATGTCATGGATGGGTGGGCCGGGGTTCTCTCTCATAGATATAGTAAACATATCTATACATATCTATGTTCTCTCTCATAGATATAGTAAACATATCTATACATATCTATGTTCTCTCTCATAGATATAGTAAACATATCTATACATATCTATGTTCTCTCTGAGCTCTAGTCTGACACCGAGCGCTCCTATTGGCCACAGGGAAGACACCAGCTGCAATCTGATATCTGATTGGGAAATAAACAGGTCGATCCGATCTGCTTGACCAATGAAACACGTTCCCTTAGCAGTCCTGAAACAGGAAGCAGGAAGTAGCTCTATCCTCTCATACTCGCCGTCTCGGTTTGATTCAGCTGGTCGACTCACGTGGAGCCTCAGAGGTCAAAGGTCAGCTGGACCCCTGAGGTGTGGAGCTGAGAGGATTGGAGCTCTGACCAACCCCACCCCCCCACCCCACCCCTACTTTTTAAACATTCCAGATACTCTCCCAATCAATCAAACAAACAAACACAAACAGAAAATGGTTAACTTAAAACCACACGACACTAGACGTCTTGGAAACTTTTTTTGCTTTTCCAAATCTTTCTGGCACCAATAATTAGAAATAATATTTGTAGTCTTTCTTTATTTTTTTTCACCAATCTTTTGAGCATTTTTGTGTCTTTTCTGTGTCAGCTGATTTAGAATAAAGCCAGTGGGTTTGTTGACATATTTTTTATATATTTCTGAAGGATTTTCTCCAAAATACACAAACACAATCATGAAGTAGGTCTTTGTACCTGTAGCCAGGTGAAGGAGGGGCTTAACGGCCTTGAAGTTGACCAATCACAGTGAATTTGAGCTCTGCGTAACCAATCAGCCTGGCTCTGAGTTCCACACCCAATCAAAATCAGAGTAGCATTGTAGCAGCCCACCCCTGGTTCCTGTATAGCGCATCATCTTCATCATCGTCCTCATCGTCATCATTGTCCTCATCGTCATCATCGTCTTCGTCTGCCGTTCTAACTGCTTGGGAAATGTTTTTTGCCCCTCCCCCTCACTGTGTAACACTGTTTAATAAAGGACTGTTATTCTCAGACAGACTCTGTCTCTCTGTTTACACCTCAGAGGAGGAAGAGTAGTACTAGTACTAGCTGGACTGTTAGTATTAGTAGCAGTAGCTGTACTATTAGGAGCAGTAGTACTAGTACTAGCTGGACTGTTAGTATTAGTAGCAGTAGCTGTACTATTAGGAGTAGTAGCAGTAATGGTGGCTGTACTATTAGTTGCAGTAGTAGCTGTACTATTAGTAGTAGCAGTAGTAGTAGCGATAGTAGTAGCTGTATTATTATTATTAGTAGCAATAGTAGTAGTAATTGTACTATTAGTAGTAGTAGCAGCTAGTAGTAGTGGCAGCTGTAAAAGTAGTAGTAGCTGTACTATTAGTAGCAATAGTAGTAGCTGCATTATTATTAGTAGTGGCTGTACTATTAATAGTAGTAGCTAGTAGCTGTACTATTAATAGTAGTAGCTAGTAGGAGTAGTATTTAAAATGTGTAATGGTTCAGCAGGAATCTTCATGATTACCAGTGTTGCAGTTCTTCAGGTAAATGCACCTTTAAGAATAATTAATATCATCAGCATCAGACACACCTTTCTTCAAAGCAGACTACCAGAGAGTCCTGGGGTCACAGTGAGAGTCCTGGGGTCACAGTGGGGTCATGTGCATGTGAAGGTTCCAGCCCCATGTCTATGCTTTGGTGATGTCAGTGAGTTGGTCATCAACATCTCTGATTCCACTGAACAACAGAACATACAGAGAAAGTCAGACGTGTGTGTGTGTGTGTGTGTTTTTGGTACAGAAAGGAAGAGAGGTCTAAGTCATGTGGTTAACAACATATAACAATATAACAATAATATAACAATTTTCTAGAAGGATGTCTAGTGCTCCCTGTGTCTCCTCAAATGGCTAGGGGTTAAGGGTTAGGGGGCGGGTCAGAGTTAGGGGGCGCCTCAGGGTTAAGGGTTAGGGGCCTCAGGGTTAAGGGTTAGGGGGGCCTCAGGGTTAAGGGTTAGGGGGGCCTCAGGGATAAGGGTTAGGGGGGCCTCAGGGTTAAGGGTTAGGGGCCTCAGGGTTAAGGGTTAGGGGTTAACATGTGTAGTTGAACTCAATGAGACTGACACATATCACTACCATTCTCCATCTCAGTCTGATTGTGTGTGTGTGTGTGTGTGCGCGCTCCTACCTTGGCCTAGTCTCCAATGGAGCAGGGTGATCATCTGGAGCAGCAGGAGAACAGGAAGCAAGAGGAGAATCAACCACATCAGCAGAGCCCAGCCAGCACTAGAACCCTCTGAGCAGACATGCAGCTCCCTCACAAACAGCACCAGGCTGGCCCAGGGGCCCCACAGAACCTCCATGGAGCACCGTACACACACACCTAGGGGTCCACAGAGAGAAGGTTCTGGAGCACCGTGCACACACACCCAGGGGTCCACAGGGAGAAGGTTCTCCTCAGAGCAGGGTCCAACAGAAATGAGATGAGGACTCCTCTGCCCTCCTCTCTCTCCTCTGTCAGTTCTCCTTTCCTTCTCTCTCCTTCTCTCTCCTTATCTCTCTTTCTCTCTCCTTCTCTCTCTCCTTCTCTCTCTCCTTCTCTTTGTCGTTCTTCTCTCTCTCTCCTTCTCTCTGTTCTCTCTCTCCTTCTCCCTCAGTCCTCTTTCTTCCTCACTCTCCGTCGGTCTGTCTCTCCTGACTGCTGTTCTCGTAAACTACTATTGAACTTTGACCTCCAACCATCCCATGATTACTAAGAGGATTGACTGAATGGCTGTGTGTGTGTGTGTGTGTGTGTGTGTGTGGGGGGGGGGGGGTTAATGTTTAGCTGTCTGGGTGTGTGTGTGTGTGTGTGTGTGTGTGGTTAATGTTTAGCTGTCTCTCTGTTCCACTGGACCTTTGGAACGGTTCTAAGCCCCTTTGTACGGAGGTCCCCTCGGTTACAGATACCTACATTAATATCCATCCCATAATAAAATGAAACATGGAGTAATAGTTTTCTTCTGGTAGAGAGGTAATATAACTAAGGTAATACCATATTCTGAATGTACTTCTACTCCAAATACAGCCCAAAGAGAAAAGCCACAGCCCTGTTAGACTAAGGTGAATGAAGCCCCTCTCCTCAGGGCTGGGTTATGTGTGTCTGTCCCCTCTCCTCAGGGCTGGGTTATGTGTGTCTGTTTGCCCTCTCCTCAGGGCTGGGTTATGTGTGTCTGTCCCCTCTCCTCAGGGCTGGGTTATGTGTGTCTGTCCCCTCTCCTCAGGGCTGGGTTATGTGTGTCTGTTTGCCCTCTCTCTCAGGGCTGGGTTATGTGTGTCTGTCCCCTCTCCTCAGGGCTGGGTTATGTGTGTCTGTCCCCTCTCCTCAGGGCTGGGTTATGTGTGTCTGTCCCCTCTCCTCAGGGCTGGGTTATGTGTATCTGTCCCCTCTCCTCAGGGCTGGGTTATGTGTGTCTGTCCCCTCTCCTCAGGGCTGGGTTATGTGTGTCTGTGTGCCCTCTCCTCAGGGCTGGGTTATGTGTGTGTGTCCCCTCTCCTCAGGGCTGGGTTATGTGTGTCTGTGTGCCCTCTCCTCAGGGCTGGGTTATGTGTGTCTGTCCCCTCTCCTCAGGGCTGGGTTATGTGTGTCTGTCCCCTCTCCTCAGGGCTGGGTTATGTGTGTCTGTCCCCTCTCTTCAGGGCTGGGTTATGTGTGTCTGTGTGCCCTCTCCTCAGGGCTGGGTTATGTGTGTCTGTCCCCTCTCCTCAGGGATGGGTTATGTGTGTCTGTCCCCTCTCCTCAGGGCTGGGTTATGTGTGTCTGTTTGCCCTCTTCTCAGGGCTGGGTTATGTGTGTCTGTCCCCTCTCCTCAGGGCTGGGTTATGTGTGTCTGTCCCCTCTCCTCAGGGCTGGGTTATGTGTGTCTGTGCGCCCTCTCCTCAGGGCTGGGTTATGTGTGTCTGTTTGCCCTCTTCTCAGGGCTGGGTTATGTGTGTCTGTCCCCTCTCCTCAGGGCTGGGTTATGTGTGTCTGTCCCCTCTCCTCAGGGCTGGGTTATGTGTGTCTGTCCCCTCTCCTCAGGGCTGGGTTATGTGTGTCTGTTTGCTAACATGCTTCCACGGTAGTTTAACGGGTTCTCCAGCGGGCGGTCTCGGGAAAGGAGATGGAACCTCCTGTTCATGTCTCGGGAAAGGAGATGGAACCTCCTGTTCATGTCTCGGGAAGGAGCAAACAAAGAGACAGAAACGTGCTGATTTCTTTTGACATTCGACTGGCTCGCTGCAGGCAGAAAAACCAACTGAATGGATGAGGATTAAAAGCTGTTCCTTTTACACACTCTGTGTGTGTGCTTGTGTGTGTGTGTGTGTGTGTGTGTGTCTGCCCTCCCTGTAATCTCTCTCTGAGAGTTCATTTGCATACTGTGGCATTCTAGAATTCTGAAAGACTGTTTCATCTTCTCACTGTCTTCAATCGATAGCTCTTAGCAACCATCGCCACGGTAACCATCCCCTAATATGGGTTGGCGGACGGTTGATGTTTATGATGTGAGCCTTACAGAACTATTTATTTAGTTATTGAATTATTGAAATGGAATTAGGAGCTGTTTGTTTTCCTGCTCACACACACAGTGGTCACTCTAAGACCATGACTACATTACCCATAATGCTGTATGCCAGAATGTACCATCATCCATTATTCTCTATGACTAAATGACCCATAATTATTTATGCTTCATGACTACATGACCCATAATGCTTTATGCTTTATGATTATATTATGCACAATGATTTATCCATTATGATTATATTACCCATAATGCTTTGTGCTTTATGACTACAAAACCCATAATGATTTACGCTTTATGACGGCAATACCCATAGTGCCTTATGCTTTATGATTACATTACCCATCATGTTTTATGCTTTATGACTGCTTTACCCATAACGCTTTATCCTTTATGCTTATATTACCCATAATGCTTTATGCTTCATCCTTTATATTTATTTTACCCATAATGCTTTATAATTATATTACGTATATTGACTTATGCTTTATGACTGCATTACCCATAATGCTTTATACCTTACAAATGCTTCTTATGGAAATAGAGATTAGTGTGTTTGTACATAATGAAGACTTATGGATAATCAATGATACAGGTTATCAATAATACTGGTTATCAATGATATGGATAATCAATGATACAGGTTATCAATGATATGGATAATCAATGATATGGATAATCAATGATATGGATAATCAATAATACGGGTTTGCATATCGTAGTTCTTTAGACCTTTCAGCTTCGTTTACTTCCTGCATGTGATCAGCCTGGTGACAGTTTAACAAGAGACTGTTACTGCTACACACACACACACACACACACATACACACACAGAGAGAGAGAGAGAGACTCTCACTCACACCCTCATAACACCAACCTTACACCTCAGAACAGCACAGCAAGGGTATATCTCTCTCGTACACACACACACATTACACATTCTCACACATTCTCACACTCACTCACACAGAGCATCCTCTCCTCCATCTTAGCCATCTGTGCTCCATCCAGTCTGAGAGACTCCTGTTCATCACTCAAGTTACCGTGGGAACAGAGTCAGGGTGGGGTCAGAGGAGGATCTTTAATCCAGCTGCTCACACACTGCCAACATCACAGTCCTCTATAAACGCACACACACACACACACACACACACTGCTGTCTCTGTGTCTGTTACCTCAGCATTTGTCACACAACATTTTTACTTTAATTTGCATAAACGAGCTACAGTTAGGCCCAAAAATATTTGGACAGTGACACAATCTTCATGATTTGGGCTCTGCATGCCACCACATTGGATTTGAAATGAAACAACTACAACGGAATTGAAGTGCAGACTTTAAGGTTTAATTCAAGGGGTTGAACAAAAATATATGATTAAACATGTAGGAATTGTAGCTATTTTTATACAAACGCTCCTCATTTCAGGGGCTCAAAAGTAATTGGACAAATAAACATAACCCCAAGTAAAATGTTACTTTTCAATATTTTGTTGAGAATCCTTTGCAGGCAATGACTGCCTGAAGTCTGGAACCCATGGACATCACCAAACGCTGGGTTTCCTCCTTTGTGATGCTTAGCCAGGCCTTTACTGCAGCGGTCTTCAGTTGTTGCTTGTTTGTGGGTCTTTCTGCCTTAAGTTTTGTCTTGAGCAAGTGAAATGCATGCTCGATTGGGTTGAGATCTGGTGATTGACTCGGCCATTGCAGAATATTCCACTTCTTTGCTTTAAAAAACTCCTGGGTTGCTTTTGCAGTATGTTTTGGGTCATTGTCCATCTGTACTGTGAAGCGCCGTCCAATCAACTTTGCTGCATTTGGCTGAATCTGAGCAGAAAGTATATCCCTATACACTTCAGAATTCATCCGGCTGCTTCTGTCTTTTGTCACATCATCAATAAACACAAGTGACCCAGTGCCATTGGAAGCCATGCATGCCCATGCCATCACACTGCCTCCACCATGTTTTACAGAAGATGTGGTGTGCTTTGGATCATGAGCTGTTCCAATTCTCCTCCAAACTTTCTTCTTCCCATCATTCTGGTACAGGTTGATCTTAGTCTCATCTGTCCAAAGAATGCTGTTCCAGAACTGGGTTGGCTTCTTCAGGTGTTTTTTGGCAAAGTCAATTCTGGCCTTTCTATTTTTGAGGCTGATTAATGGTTTGCACCTTGTGGTGAATCCTTTGTATTTACTCTCATGAAGTCTTCTCTTTATGGTAGACTTAGATACTGATACACCTACTTCCTGGAGAGTGTTCTTCACTTGAGTGGATGTTGTGAAGGGGTTTTTCTTCACCATGGAAAGGATTCTGCGATCATCCACCACTGTTGTCTTCCGTGGACGTCCAGGCCTTTTTGAGTTCCCAAGCTCACCAGTGCACTCTTTTTTCTCAGAATGTACCAAACTGTTGATTTGGCCACTCCTAACATTTCTGCTATCTCTCTGATGGATTTCTTCTTTTTTTTTCAGCCTCAGGATGGTCTGTTTCACCTCCATTGAGAGCTCCTTTGACCGCATGTTGTGTGTTCACAGCAACAGCTTCCAAATGCAAACGCCACACCTGGAATCAACTCCAGACCTTTTAACTGCTTAATTGATGACAGGTTAATGAGGGAAGAGCCCATGCAGCGTTGTTATTTTTTTTTGCAGCATTCTGAGTCAATTGTCCAATTACTTTTGGTCCCTTGAAAAAGAGGCGGCTACGAATTAAAGAGCTGTAATTCCTAAACCCTTGCTCCAATTTGGATGTGAATACTCTCAAATTACAGCTGAGAGTCTGCACTTTGAGCCCATATTGATTATATAATTGTATCCTGAATATGTTTTCGTAAACAGCTAAAATAACAAAACTTGTGTCACTGTCCAAATATTTTGGGCCTAACTGTACAGCTGATGAAATATCAAAAGAAGGTGTCTTTTTCTCAGACATGCTGCAGATTTGTGTCACCGTGGAGGAGAGGTAGCTAAAGGCATCGCCAGGAAGAGTGACTGCTCTCCCAAAGCTAACTAGGAGACAGCTGTGTGTGTGTGTGTGTGTGTGTGTGTGTGTGTGTGTGTGTGTGTGTGTGTTTGGAGCAGAGCCAAAAGCAGATTACCATGTCTAAGTGTGTGTGTGTGTGTGTGTGTGTGTGTGTGTGTGTGTGTGTGTGTGGGTGGGTGAGTGGGTGGGTGGGTGGGTGGGTGGGTGGGTGTGTGTGTGTGTGTGTGTGTGTGCTCAGTTTATGCCAGCAGTGATGGAGGATAATAGGATATAGGTTATTATGGGATTGATATTAGGCAGACTGTAGTTATAGAGACACTGAACAGAACATATTAAATCAGAATAGACAGAGCTGAGCAGAACAGAACAGAACAGAGAATAGAGCAGAACAGAACATAGAGCAGAACATAGCAGAGCAGAGCATAGAGCAGAACATAACAGAGCAGAACATAGAGCAGAGCATAGAGCAGAACATAACAGAGCAGAACATAGAGCAGAACATAGAGCAGAACATAACAGAGCAGAACATAGAGCAGAACATAGAGCAGAACATAGAGCAGAACATAACAGAGCAGAACAAAGAGCAGAGCATAGAGCAGAACATAACAGAGCAGAACATAGAGCAGAACATAACAGAGCAGAACATAACAGAGCAGAACAGAGAATAGAGCAGAACAGAACATATAGCAGAACATAACCGAGCAGAACATAGAGCAGAACATAGAACAGAACATATAGCAGAACATAACAGAGCAGAACAGAGAATAGAGCAGAACAGAACATATAGCAGAACATAACAGAGCAGAACATAACAGATCAGAACATAGAGCAGAACATAGAGCTGAACATAGAGCAGAACATAGAGCAGAACATAGAGCAGAACATAGAGCAGAACAAAACAGAGCAGAACATAGAGCAGAACATAACAGAGCAGAACATAGAGCAGAACATAGAGCAGAACATAACAGAGCAGAACATAGAGCAGAACATAACAGAGCAGAACATAACAGAGCAGAACACAGAGCAGAACAGAGAATAGAGCAGAACAGAACATATAGCAGAACATAACCGAGCAGAACATAGAGCAGAACATAGAACAGAACATATAGCAGAACATAACAGAGCAGAACAGAGAATAGAGCAGAACAGAACATATAGCAGAACATAACAGAGCAGAACATAACAGATCAGAACATAGAGCAGAGCATAGAGCAAAACAAAACAGAGCAGAACATAGAGCAGAACATAACAGAGCAGAACATATAGAAGAACATAACAGATCAGAACATAGAGCAGAACATAGAGCAGAACATATAGAAGAACATAACAGAGCAGAACATATAGCAGACCATATAGCAGAACATAACAGAGCAGAACATAGAGCAGAACATAACAGAGCAGAACATAACAGAGCAGAACAAAGAGCAGAACCTAACAGAGCAGAACATAACAGAGCAGAACATAGAGCAGAACATAGAGCAGAGCATAACAGAGCACAACATATAGCAGAACATAGAGCAGAACATAGAGCAGAACATAGAGCAGAACATAGAGCAGTACATAGAGCAGAACATAGAGCTGAACATAGAGCAGAACATAGAGCAGAACATAACAGAGCAGAACATAGAGCAGAACATAGAGCAGAACATAGAGCAGAACATAGAGCAGAACATAGAGCAGAACATAGAGCAGAACATAGAGCAGAACATAACAGAGCAGAACACAGAGCAGAACAGAGAATAGAGCAGAACAGAACATATAGCAGAACATAACCGAGCAGAACATAGAGCAGAACATAGAACAGAACATATAGCAGAACATAACAGAGCAGAACAGAGAATAGAGCAGAACAGAACATATAGCAGAACATAACAAAGCAGAACATAACAGATCAGAACATAGAGCAGAACATAGAGCTGAACATAGAGCAGAACATAGAGCAGAACATAGAGCAGAACATAGAGCAGAACAAAACAGAGCAGAACATAGAGCAGAACATAACAGAGCAGAACATAGAGCAGAACATAGAGCAGAACATAACAGAGCAGAACATAGAGCAGAACATAACAGAGCAGAACATAACAGAGCAGAACACAGAGCAGAACAGAGAATAGAGCAGAACAGAACATATAGCAGAACATAACCGAGCAGAACATAGAGCAGAACATAGAACAGAACATATAGCAGAACATAACAGAGCAGAACAGAGAATAGAGCAGAACAGAACATATAGCAGAACATAACAGAGCAGAACATAACAGATCAGAACATAGAGCAGAGCATAGAGCAAAACAAAACAGATCAGAACATAGAGCAGAACATAGAGCAGAACATAACAGAGCAGAACATAGAGCAGAACATAACAGAGCAGAACATAACAGAGCAGAACAAAGAGCAGAACCTAACAGAGCAGAACATAACAGAGCAGAACATAGAGCAGAACATAGAGCAGAACATAACAGAGCACAACATATAGCAGAACATATAGCAGAACATAACAGATCAGAACATAGAGCAGAACATAGAGCAGAACATAACAGAGCAGAACATAGAGCAGAATAGAACAGAACATATAGCAGAATAGAACAGAACATATAGCAGAACAGAACATATAGCAGAATAGAACAGAACATAAAACAGAACATTACAGAGCAGAACAGAACATAACATAGAGCAGAACATAGAGCAGAACATAGAGCAGAACATATAACAGAACATAGAACAGAACATATAGCAGAACATAGAGCAGAACATAGAGCAGAACAGAACAGAACATAACAGAGCAGAACAAAGAGCAGAACAAAGAGCAGAACATAACAGAGCAGAACATAGAGCAAAACAAAACAGAGCAAAACAGAACAGAACATATAGCAGAATAGAACAGAACATAAAACAGAACATTACAGAGCAGAACAGAACATAACAGAGCAGAACATATAACAGAACATAACAGAACAGAACATAGAGCAGAACATAGAGCAGAACATATAACAGAATATATAGCAAAGCAGAACATGTAGCA
>JAPMUY010007504.1:0-2500 GCA_026901105.3 Galaxias olidus | reverse complement strand
GAAGCGTGTTAGAAGCATGTGGGAGGCGTGTTAGAAGCGTGTGGGAGGCGTGTTAGAAGCGTGTGGGAGGCGTGTTAGAAGCATGTGGGAGGCATGTGGGAGGCGTGTGGGAGGCGTGTTAGAAGCATGTGGGAGGCATGTGGGAGGCGTGTGGGAGGCGTGTTAGAAGCATGTGGGAGGCGTGTTAGAAGCCTGTGGGAGGCATGTGGGAGGTGCGTTAGAAGCATGTGAGAATCGTGTGGGAGGCGTGTTAGAAGCGTGTGGGAGGCATGTGGGAGGCGTGTGGGAGGCGTGTTAGAAGCGTGTGGGAGGCGTGTGGGAAGCGTGTCGGAGGTGTGTGGGAGGCGTGTTAGAAGCATGTGGGAGGCGTGTGGGAGGCATGTTAGAAGCATGTGGGAGACGTGTTAGAAGCATGTGGGAGGCATGTTAGAAGCATGTGGGAGGCATGTGGGAGGCGTGTGGGAGGCGTGTTAGAAGCGAGTGGGAGGTGTGTAAGAAACATGTGGGAGGCGTGTTAGAGGTGTGTGGGAGGTGTGTTAGAGGCGTGTGGGAGGCGTGTTAGAAGCATGTGGGAGGTGAATTAGAAGCGTGTGGGAGGCGTGTGGGAGGCGTGTTAGAAGCGCGTCTCGGAGGCTCCTCTCCTCAGCGTGCTCATGCTGCTGACCTCGTCGTGCTCAAAGGTCAGGTTGCTATGGCTCCTGGAGATCATCAGCAGCTTCTCTCGCTTAGTGTAGTGGCGAGACATGGCCAGCGGGGGCTCTCCCGTCTCCTCCCGGTCCTCCAGACGCTGGTACCCTGTCCCGTTCAGCCGGGGCCAGCTGGGATGTTTCCGCTCCGCCTTCACACTGAGCGTGCCCAGACCGTCCAGGTCCAGGGACTTGGAGTGGCTACTGAGCATGTGCAGAGAGCTGTTGGAGCCAAAGTCCCGAGGAGCAGATCCCGGAGACAACCAGCGCCTGGAGCAGGGGCCCGGGGCCAGGGAGCACGAGGAGCGGCCCGGGGCCAGGGAGGACGAGGAGGGGCCCGGGGCCAGGGAGCACGAGGAGCGGCCCGGGGCCAGGGAGGACGAGGAGGGGCCCGGGGCCAGGGAGGACGAGGAGGGGCCCGGAGCCAGGGAGGACGAGGAGGGGCCCGGGGCCAGGGAGCACGAGGAGCGGCCCGGGGCCAGGGAGGAGGGTGAACAGGGAGAGGAGGGGGAGGAGGCCGACAGGCTGCGGAGGAGCGGACGAGCCATGCCCGGCGGCTTGGTAGCCTTGGCAACGCTGGTGACGGGGACGGCCAGAGACTCCATGGACCCTAAAGGTGGTGACCTTTCCCTCAGCCCCGCCTCCCTCTCCTCCGTGATGCTGTCCATGGAGGGCTCGTCAATCACACAGTTGTTGAGTTTGATGACGGGCAGCGTGAAGGCCGACAGGGAGGACGACACAATGGAGCCGGCTCCGCCCACACAGCGCTCAGACAGAAGACCTGGCATGAAGCCGGAGCGGGCGGTGCGGGCCTCAGCCAGCAGACCTTCCTCCTCCTCACTGGTGAAGGCAAGCAGAGTGTGAGCGGCGAGGCGCGCTGCACTGGGGGTCTCCTGGTAGGAGCGGGGCCCGCTCTGCTGCTTCTGCTCCTTCAGACGCAGAGTGTGGATGTCAATCACCGTGGAGTACATGTCCCTCATGTGGATCACCTAGGCAACAGAGACTACAGGTCAACAACATGTCCCTCATGTGGATCCCCTAGGCAACAGAGACTACAGGTCAACAACATGTCCCTCATGTGGATCCCCTAGGCAACAGAGACTACAGGTCAACAACATGTCCCTCATGTGGATCACCTAGGCAACAGAGACTACAGGTCAACAACATGTCCCTCATGTGGATCCCCTAGGCAACAGAGACTACAGGTCAACAACATGTCCCTCATGTGGATCACCTAGGCAACAGAGACTACAGGTCAACAATATGTCCCTCATGTGGATCACCTAGGCAACAGAGACTACAGGTCAAAAACATGTCCCTCATGTGGATCACCTAGGCAACAGAGACTACAGGTCAACAACATGTTCCTCATGCGGATCACCTAGGCAACAGAGACTACAGGTCAACAACATGTTCCTCATGCGGATCACCTAGGCAACAGAGACTACAGGTCAACAACATGTTCCTCATGCGGATCACCTAGGCAACAGAGACTACAGGTCAACAACATGTTCCTCATGCGGATCACCTAGGCAACAGACTACAGGTTAGATTTGGTATCTTTACCTGTATCCACACATGAAAAGAATCGCTCTAAACATTGTCTATGTCTGAAACATTTGAATCTTCTTATCTTATCTATGTCTGATATACATGATATTTTTTGTATATTTCTTACCTAAACTTTATTTAGAACACATTATATTATTGTTCGTATATTTCTTATCTAAACTATATATGGAATACATGATAATATTAGTATATTTCTTATCATAACTTTGTCTGGTATACATGATATTATTGTTAGTGTATAT
>JAPMUY010007502.1:50000-57280 GCA_026901105.3 Galaxias olidus | reverse complement strand
ACGTCCGCCCCGGCAGCAGCACACGCTAACATGGCTGCCACTCCCGCACCAGCCGTGTCATGTGTGTGCACGTGGATCGGGACCTCCGGGAAACGGTCCCGCAACGCACCAATCAGGATCCTGCTGGACTCCGGCTTCAGAAGACCTGCCATGTCCTGAAAGGGAAAAGTCAGGAGTCAACAACAACAACATAAACAACATCAACAAAGACAACAACAACGTCAACAAAGACAACAACAACATCAACAAAACAACAACAACAACAACATGAACAAAACAACAACAACAACATAAACAAAACAACAACAACAACAACAACATAAACAAAAACAAAATCAAAAAATACAACAACAACTGTGGTGCCCCAGCCTATGGCAGGTTCCCCACAGAAGAGGGAAAAGGGGGGTGCCGGCCCTTTAAGGGAAGGCTGAGGCTGGGAGAGATAATTGAAGGCCACTACATTCCCCTGCACCTTCTTAGGTCCTGGCCACTCCCCCCACCTGTAATCAATTTACTCAATCCATTTAAGCTTTAGGTGCTGGCTACCAGGGGGAGGAGAACTCCAGAGGCTGAGGACACAGCGAGGAGCACACACCAAGTCAAGAAGTAAAGGAAACCAGGTCACAAGCCCAGGAGAAGGGAACCCCAGGAAAAAGGAACCAGGACAGGTTGGCCCCTCACACCCTCGACTGAATTAACCCCCTGATCTGCCTCTTTGCCTCTCTTTCACCCAGGAGGAGGTCGGCGCCTCGCCGCTCAATTGGAGACCCCGGTCCGGGTAGAAGTTTTGTTGTATTATTACCCCCTTCCCTTTTCCCCACCGTTTTTATCATTAAACTAGTGTTCACCTTACCCCTGCTCTCCTGGTATTTCTCAGTCCACCCCATAACCTTTCCCTGCACAGCGAGGCTTGCCACACAACATCAACAAAACAACAACAACAACAACATCAACAAAGACAACAACAACAACAACATCAACAAAACAACAACAACATAAACAAAGACAACATCAACAAATACAACACCAACAAAACAACAACATCAACAAAGACAACAACAGCAACAACAACAACAACAACAACAACAACAACATCAACAAAGACAACAACAAAAACCTACACACCCTCTGAACTGAACTAGGATATGAGTCATGATTGTGAGATAAGAATCTATAAATGGGGTTAATAATGATAATTATACAAATAAATAACTGATATAATATCTATTTACAGAAACACAGGAGTATTTATGTTCACATCATCGTCTACAGACCTTTGTGTCTTTTTACCCCCATAAAAATCGTAAAATATGTGCTCCGGCTATTCCTGGGTGCATACCTCTTGGTTTGATTTTTTTTTTCCAGATAAAAATCTTAAAATGTGCTGGCTGTTCCTGGGTCCGGAGCACTTTTGAAGGAGCTAAACTGAACTAATCTTTTAATTCTCCACAGCTCGGTAAATAATCTCCAGCAATAACTGCAGGCGTGCTCAGGGAAAATATTGAAATGAAAAACCCGCCATGCTGCTGACCTTTCCATTTTTAAGTGTGTACATAGCCGTCTGTGGTTGCTAAAATGATTTTGCCCTCTGAAACATTCATGTGTTCACCTCTGACCTTATTTTGAATCTAAGGTTTTTGAACGTAACAGAAAAGGAATATAACAATGAAAACAAAAGCTCAAACTAAAATTAGATGATGCATGGCACATGGTTTGACCAGCAAATTTAGTTTTTTTACAAAGGATCAAGCAGACAAATAACCAACACACTAACACAAACACACAAACACACAAACACACACACAAACAAACAAACACACAAACAGAACGGTCCTGTCCTTCTCCTTGATTGACAGCACGTGCATCCCTGCTTTGATCAGCTCCTTTTTATCAAACAAACAAACACACCCACCCACACAGAAACCAACCCACAAACTACCCAACAAACAAACAGACACACACAGAAACCAACCCACAAACTACCCAACAAACAAACAGACACACACAGAAACCAACCCACAAACTACCCAACAAACAGACACACACAGAAACCAACCCACAAACTACCCAACAAACAAACAGACCCACACAGAAACCAACCCACAAACTACCCAACAAACAAACAAACAGACACACAGAAACCAACCCACAAACTACCCAACAAACAGACACACACAGAAACCAACCCACAAACTACCCAACAAACAAACAAACAGACACACAGAAACCAACCCACAAACTACCCAACAAACAAACACACCCACACACAGAAACCAACCCACAAACTACCCAACAAACAGACCCACACAGAAACCAACCCACAAACTACCCAACAAACAAACAGACACACACAGAAACCAACCCACAAACTACCCAACAAACAGACCCACACAGAAACCAACCCACAAACTACCCAACAAACAGACACACACAGAAACCAACCCACAAACTACCCAACAAACAAACACACACCCACACAGAAACCAACCCACAAACTACCCAACAAACAAACACCCACACCCACACAGAAACCAACCCACAAACTACCCAACAAACAAACACACACACCCACACAGAAACCAACCCACAAACTACCCAACAAACAGACCCACACAGAAACCAACCCACAAACTACCCAACAAACAAACACACACACCCACACAGAAACCAACCCACAAACTACCCAACAAACAAACACACACACACAGAAACCAACCCACAAACTACCCAACAAACAAACACACCCACACAGAAACCAACCCACAAACTACCCAACAAACAAACACACACACCCACACAGAAACCAACCCACAAACTACCCAACAAACAAACACACCCACACAGAAACCAACCCACAAACTACCCAACAAACACACACACCCACACAGAAACCAACCCACAAACTACCCAACAAACACACACACCCACACAGAAACCAACCCACAAACTACCCAACAAACAAACAGACACACCCACACAGAAACCAACCCACAAACTACCCAAACACACACACACACAGAAACCAACCCACAAACTACCCAACAAACAGACACACACAGAAACCAACCCACAAACTACCCAACAAACAAACAGACCCACACAGAAACCAACCCACAAACTACCCAAACACACACCCACACAGAAACAAACCCACAAACTACCCAACAAACAAACAGACACACCCACACAGAAACCAACCCACAAACTACCCAACAAACAGACCCACACAGAAACCAACCCACAAACTACCCAACAAACAGACAGGCAGGCAGGCAGGCAGGCAGACAGACAGGCAGGCAGGCAGACAGACAGGCAGGCAGGCAGGCAGGCAGGCAGGCAGGCAGGCAGACAGGCAGGCAGGCAGGCAGGCAGGCAGGCAGGCAGGCAGGCAGACAGGCAGGCAGGCAGGCAGGCAGGCAGGCAGGCAGGCAGGCAGGCAGACAGGCAGACAGACAGACAGACAGACAGACTCACCTTAACACAGAGGACGTGTGTGCCTGCAGTGAGCAGCTCCTGGGCCAGCTGTAGGTAGTAGTCCAGGGAGTATTTCTGTTTCATGGGGTCAGAGACGTCCCCTGTGTAGGAGATAGCTGCCTCCACCACACCCCCCGCCTGGCCTGCTGCCTCCATGCCTGATGGCGGGGCGCACACACACACACACACACACACACACACACACACACACACACACACACACACACACACACACACACACACACACACACACACACACACACAGTACAGTACAGTTCTTCAGTATGAAAGTATGTTATGAAATATATAAAACTTTAGTAAACTTTCTGTCTGTTTTTTACAACAATAATATAATTTATGGGATATTTATACAAATCATAAACATGACCAGATGGGTCGATGGTGATTGGTGGATAGACCAGGGTATTTGTGACGTGGTCGATGGTGATTGGTGGATAGACCAGGGTATTTGTGACGTGGTCGATGGTGATTGGTGGATAGAGCAGGGTATTTGTGACGTGGTCGATGGTGATTGGTGGATAGACCAGGGTATTTGTGACGTGGTTGATGGTGATTGGTGGATAGACCAGGGTATTTGTGACGTGGTTGATGGTGATTGGTGGATAGACCAGGGTATTTGTGACGTGGTCAATGGTGATTGGTGGATAGACCGGGGTATTTGTGACGTGGTCGATGGTGATTGGTGGATAGAGCAGGGTATTTGTGACGTGGTCGATGGTGATTGGTGAATAGACCGGGGTATTTGTGACGTGGTCGATGGTGATTGGTGGATAGACCGGGGTATTTGTGACGTGGTTGATGGTGATTGGTGAATAGACCGGGGTATTTGTGACATGGCTGGTGTCGATTGGTGGATGTGTGCATTGTGGGCGTACCCAGAATCATGTTGGGCAGGTAGTTGAGACTGTCAAAGACCCTGAAGATGTCCATGCCATTTTCCTTTGCTACCTCACAGAACCTAGAGAGAGAGAGAGAGAGAGAGAGAGAGAGAGAGAGAGAGAGAGAGAGAGAGAGAGAGAGAGAGAGAGAGAGAGAGAGAGAGAGAGAGACAGAGAGAGAGAGAGAGAGAGAGATGGATGAAAAGGGAAAGAGAGAGAGAGAGATGGATGAAAAGGGAAAGAGATCTGTTAACAAGTGAATAGGGATTGCCGGTCCTGTTAGCTACCTCACATGACGTGAATGAAAAGGAGAGAGAGAGAGAGAGAGAGAGAGAGAAAGAGAGAGAAAGAGAGAGTGATGACGGAGGAGAGATGGAGAGATTCATTTCATTTAGGAGGTTTATTTAGCAGCTAGTGAGCTGCACAAAGTCAACAGTGTTTTAGCTAACCCACTGGGAACGAGGGATGATGAGAGTGACAGGTGTACAGACGGAGGAGAAGAGAAAGAGAGATGGAAAAAGAAAGAGTGAGAGATGGATGGAGAAGGAGGGAGAGAGATAGATAAGGAGAGAGAGGGAAGGAGAGGGAGGGAGAGGTGGGGAGAGAGAGGGAGAGGTAGAGAGAACGATAAGGAGAGAGGTAGATGAGGAGAAAGGAGTGAGAGGAAGGTGGAGAGAGAAAGAGAGGTGGAATGGGCGGGTAGAGGGAAGTAGAGAGATAGATAAGGAGAGAGAGAGATGGAGAGGAAAGGAGAGAGGGATGGAGAGGGAGGGAGAGGTGGGGGACTGTGACGGGTGAACTGATGGATGAAGAGAATGAGAGAAAGAAGGAGAGGGAGAGATGGATGGAAAGAGGACGAGAGGGGGGGAGAAGGAGGTAGAGAGAGAGAAAGGGAGAGGGTGAGTGTGTGTGTGTGTGTGTGTGTGTACTTGTGGACGGCGTTGTCAGGGTAGTTGATGTGTGTGTGTGTGTGTGTGTGTGTGTGTACTTGTGGACGGCGTTGTCAGGGTAGTTGGTGTGTGTGTGTGTGTGTGTGTGTGTACTTGTAGACGGCGTTGTCAGGGTAGTTGGTGTGTGTGTGTGTGTGTGTGTGTGTGTGTGTGTGTGTGTGTGTGTGTGTGTGTGTGTACTTGTAGACGGCGTTGTCAGGGTAGTTGATGTGTGTGTGTGTGTGTGTGTGTGTCCTGGTGTGTGTGTGTCCTGGTGTGTGCGTTGTCATGGTGTAGTCTTGGTGTGTGTGTGTGTGTGTGTGTGTGTGTGTGTACTTGTGGACGGCGTTGTCAGGGTAGTTGGTGTGTGTGTGTGTGTGTGTGTGTGTGTGTGTGTGTGTGTGTGTGTGTGTGTGTACTTGTGGACGGCGTTGTCAGGGTAGTTGATGTGTGTGTGTGTGTGTGTGTGTGTGTGTGTGTGTGTGTGTGTGTGTGTGTGTGTGTGTGTGTGTGTGTGTGTGGACGGCGTTGTCAGGGTAGTTGGTGTGTGTGTGTGTGTGTGTGTGTGTACTTGTAGACGTGTGTGTGTCAGGGTGTTGGTGTGTGTGTGTGTGTGTGTGTGTGTGTGTGTCGGTGTGTGGGGTGTGTGGTGTGGTGTGTGTGTGTGTGTGTTGGTGTAGCCCACAGCGTTTGCTCCTCTCAGTAACATCTGGAACGGAACGTTGGGGATCAGCGACCTCATTTCCTGTAGCCGCTTCCACGGACACTCCCACAGGAAGCGCATCGCCACGTCGAAAGTGGCTCCTGGACCAAGCAGACACGCACACAGACACACACACACACACAGACACAGACACACACACAGACACAGACACAGACAGACACACACACACACACACACACACACACACACACACACACAGACAAACACACACACACACACACACACACACACAGAGCAGGGATGGTAAGGTGAGACTGGTACAGATAGAGAGCACTGTTTAACCTGCAGTGACTCTGGCAGCTGAACACACAGACAGGAGAGGCTTTGGAACCTGAGAGACAGAGGAGCTAGGCTGTTCAAACACTGTTTAAACATATAGACAGCACCTCAGTGTGTGTGTGTGTGTGCTCTGTGTGTGTGTATACTCTGTGTTTGTGTTTGTGTGTGTGTGTTGCACACACACACACACACACACACACACACACGGGCAAGCACACACACGGACACACACAGACCCATACACACACACACACACCCACACACACACACCCACACACGCACACACCTCCCCAGTTCTCCAGGCTGTAGAGGTTGTTAAAATTGTGGCTGACGAAGGGCGAGATCTTCTTCAGGTCGTGGGTGCGGACTCTGGTTGCCAGGAGCGACTGGTGGGCGTCCCTGAAGGTGGTATCCATTAGCAACAGGCCGGGGTGGGCGCGGACCGCCTTGGCGAATCCCTCAGGACCCTCTCGGAGGAGGACGTCACGGAAACCAGCAGGGGGCGGGCCTAAGGAAAAGAAGAACCAATCAATAACCAGCAGGGGGCGGGCCTAAGGAACGGAAGAACCAATCAATAACCAGCAGGGGGGTGGCCTAAGGAACAGAAGAACCAATCAATAACCAGCAGGGGGCGGGCCTAAGGAACAGAAGAACCAATCAATAACCAGCAGGGGGCTGGCCTAAGGAACAGAAGAACCAATCAATAACCAGCAGGGGGCTGGCCTAAGGAACAGAAGAACCAATCAATAACCAGCAGGGGGCTGGCCTAAGGAACAGAAGAACCAATCAATAACCAGCAGGGGGCTGGCCTAAGGAACAGAAGAACCAATCAATAACCAGCAGGGGGCGGGCCTAAGGAACAGAAGAACCAATCAATAGAGTATCAATAAATGGAAAATCTATCAAAACACAATACATAGAAAATCAATCAATAAAATCACACCCCTCACTCATACATAGTCAATCAATAGATAA
>JAPMUY010007502.1:42500-45000 GCA_026901105.3 Galaxias olidus | reverse complement strand
TGTGTGTTCTGGTGAATGGTTGTGGGTTCTGTGTGTTCTGGTGAATGGTTGTGGGTTCTGTGTGTTCTGGTGAATGGTTGTGGTTCCTGTGTGTTCTGGTGAATGGTTGTGGGTTCTGTGTGTTCTGGTGAATGGTTGTGGGTTCTGTGTGTTCTGGTGAATGGTTGTGGGTTCTGTGTGTTCTGGTGAATGGTTGTGGGTTCTGTGTGTTCTGGTGAATGGTTGTGGGTTCTGTGTGTTCTGGTGAATGGTTGTGGGTTCTGTGTGTTCTGGTGAATGGTTGTGGGTTCTGTGTGTTCTGGTGAATGGTTGTGGGTTCTGTGTGTTCTGGTGAATGGTTGTGGGTTCTGTGTGTTCTGGTGAATGGTTGTGGGTTCTGTGTGTTCTGGTGAATGGTTGTGGGTTCTGTGTGTTCTGGTGAATGGTTGTGGGTTCTGTGTGTTCTGGTGAATGGTTGTGGGTTCTGTGTGTGGTGCTCACCCAGGTAGTGCAGTAGTTTCTGGGCGCGGTTCTGGACCGGCTTGAGGGTGAAAAGGTCGTGGTTCTCGTCAATGAACTGGGTGTCAACTGTGGAGTGGAGAAACTGAGGGTTCCTCAGAACATTCTGGAGGAAAGGAATGTTGGTCTGGAGGAGAGAGAGAGAGAGAGAGAGAGAGAGAGAGAGAGAGAGAGAGAGAGAGAGAGAGAGAGAGAGAGAGAGAGAGAGAGAGAGAGAGAGAGAGAGAGAGAGAGGGAGGGAGGGAGAGAGAGAGAGAGAGAGGGAGGGAGAGTAAAAGAGAAAGTTAATAATTATATTATATATAATAGTAATGTTTCTTTTAATACATGTATTTGTTACAAGTGCTAATAGTATGGAAGGGAAGAAAACACTAAGAAAGTAGATTATTAGTTAACCCCAAAACAGACACATGTTGCAGACACTCGTTGCAGCGGCGGAATGAGACAGCCTGCTCAGCAAAGGCCGAATGGAGAAAAAGAGAGAGAGGAGAAGGAGGTAGAGGAGAGGAGAGAGGGAAGAGAGATGGAGGTAGAGGAGAGGAGAGAGGGAAGAGAGATGGAGGTAGAGGAGAGGAGAGAGGGAAGAGAGATGGAGGTAGAGGAGAGGAGAGAGGGAAGAGAGATGGAGGTAGAGGAGAGGAGAGAGGGAAGAGAGATGGAGGTAGAGGAGAGGAGAGAGGGGAAGAGAGATGGAGGTAGAGGAGAGGAGAGAGGGAAGAGAGATGGAGGAGAGGAGAGAGGGAAGAGAGATGGAGGTAGAGGAGAGGAGAGAGGGAAGAGAGATGGAGGTAGAGGAGGGGAGAGAGGGATGAGAGATGGAGGTAGAGGAGAGGAGAGAGGGAAGAGAGATGGAGGTAGAGGAGAGGAGAGAGGGAAGAGAGATGGAGGTAGAGGAGAGGAGAGAGGGAAGAGAGATGGAGGTAGAGGAGAGGAGAGAGGGAAGAGAGATGGAGGTAGAGGAGAGGAGAGAGGGAAGAGAGATGGAGGTAGAGGAGAGGAGAGGGAAGGAAGGAGAGAGGGATGAGGTGGAGATACAACAGAGAGGGATGCAACGGAGGTTGAGGACAATGCAGTGATGGAGGATGAAAAGGAGAGGAAGAGAGAGAGAGAGAGAGGAATGAGAGAGAGAAAGAAGGGAGGATGAATAGAAAGCATTCAGAGCCTCGTTCTGCCTTTTGTTTCCTAGGTTACCTATAAAATAAACTCCTCATGTGTCACGGATACAGAGGATTGCTAACCACCACCTGCTGCTATCATCACTCTCTTTATGCTGCTTCTTCTTTTCACAGTTTTGTTTTTAAAGTGATGGCATAATGTTATTACGATTATGACAAGTCGTTACTCTGTCAGAATGACGCGTGTTGGATTGCATTGAGTTGAGGGGAAAAGGGGGATGAATCATGACGGAGAAAGAGGGTTGGAATAAGAAAGGGGGAGGGAGGAGAATAGAAAAGAAAATGGAGGGAGGTATAGGGGAGAACAGAGAGAGAGAGAGAGAGAGAGAGAGAGAGAGAGAGAGAGAGAGAGAGAGAGAGAGAGGGGGAGGAAGGAGGCAGAAGGAAATGGAGGAGAGAAAAGCAAGTGACCGTCTGAGACGGAGTGACGGAGAAAGAAAAAAAAAACGAGTAGAGATTGAAAGAATGAGGGCGGCGTTCCATACATTAAAAAGAGAGATCGCTGACACACACATCACTGTCGTAAAGTAAAGTGTGGGCTGAGAACGGAAGAGAGGGAGAAAGCACTCTCTCACGGACAGATGGAGAGGGAAAGAAGGGGGGGGGGGGGTGTCAAAGAAAGAAACCCGCTGGAGGGAAGGAGAGAGGGATGGGGTAGGGAGAGAGGGAGAGCAAAGAAAGTAAAGTTAGAAAAGCTACAGTCTCCTTCCCAGGTTTTCACTATCAACGTGCTGAGAGGCTGGGAGAGGAGAGTCTCTATGAGGTCACAGACCAAACCAGACTCAACGTGCTGAGAGGCTGGGAGAGGAGAGTCTCTATGAGGTCAC
>JAPMUY010007502.1:12500-15000 GCA_026901105.3 Galaxias olidus | reverse complement strand
TCCATCTGCCTCTCTTTCTCTCTCTCCCTCTGACCATATGCCATTTTTTGTCTCTTTATTTCCATCTCCCTCTCTCTCTCTCTGTCTCTCTCTCTCTCTCTCTCTCTCTCTCTCTCTCTCTCTCTCTCTCTCTCTCTCTCTCTCTCTCTCTCTCTCTCTCTCTCTCTCCCTCCAGGTCTGTGGGTAATCAGGGGGTCTATCATGCCAGATCCCCCGCTCCCTCCCCCCTGCAGGAGAAAACATCACCTCCTCCATTCCGCCTCCATCCTCCCTCCCTCCATCCCCACCCTCCCTCCCTTCACGTTATCCCTCTCTCCTCCTCCTCCTCCTCCTTCATCCCCTCATCCTTCCTTTGCTCTCCATCTCTCCTCCGCCCGCATCCTCCACTGCTCCTGTCCGTCAAGGAAAACCACCCCCCCGGCCACGCCCCCGCCCCCGCTCCCGGCCCTCCATTGGCTGACGCTGATCACATGCTGCCTGCTGCCTGCTGTGATTGGTGCAGGGGAGACGTGGGGCGTGGTGGCGGCGTGTCCGTTCCACTGCGTGTGCCGGAACCTCTCCGACTCCCTCAGCACGCTCTGCGCCGACAAGGGCCTCCTCTTCGTCCCGCCCAACGTCGACCGCCGGACCGTCGAGCTCCGATTGGCCGACAACTTCATCACGGAGGTGGGCGGGGCCGACTTTGTCAACATGAGCGGATTGGTGGATTTGACTTTGTCCCGGAACACCATCCACGCGATCCGACCAATGGCGTTTGGCGACCTGGAGAGTCTGCGGTCGCTACATTTGGACGGCAACCGCTTGACGACGCTGGGGCCCAGAGACCTCACGGGATTGGTCAACCTGCAGCACCTGATCGCACCTGATGCACACACACACACACACACACACACTTATAACAACCTACGCAGGTGAACACACACACACACACACACACTTATAACACACACACACACACACACACACACACACTTATAACAACCTACGCAGGTGATGCACACACACACACACACACACTCTTATAACAACCTACGCAGGTGATTCACACACACACACACACACTCTTATAACAACCTACGCAGGTGATACACACACACTCACACACACACACACACACACTTATAACAACCTACGCAGGTGATGCACACACACACACTCTTATAACAACCTACGCAGGTGATGCACACACACACACACTCACACACGCTCACACACACACACACACACAGCGCTCACACACACACACACACACACACACACACACACACACACACACAAACACGACACACACACACACACACACACCACAAACACGGATTCGCACACACAAACACACACAACGCGCCCACACACACACACACAAACACACACAGCGCCCACACAAACACACACAAACACACAAACGCCCACTCAAACACACACAAACACACAAGCGCCCACACAAACACACACAAACGCACAAGCGCCCACACAAACACACACAAACGCACAAGCGCCCACACAAACACACACAAACGCACAAGCGCCCACTCAAACCCACACAAATGCACAAGCACCCACACACACACAGACACAAGGGATTTTGCTAATATTGACATCTCAGAAAGAGAGAGCGAGAGAACAAGTTGGTATTTGTTCCCGTGTTTCTATTCTTCTGTATTGTCACAGCATGATCTGTCTCGGAGTGTACTCTGGACTTATCCCGCTTTCACACTGTCAAAGCCTCTCATCCATTACACTGTGTGGGTTTTCCCATGTTATTCTGTGCCGTACTGTTCAAAGCTAATCCCTGCTATGCTGTGCTACAGTCTATTCTGTATTATTCTATGCTAATCTACGCTCTGCTATCATATATAATTATCTCTGATGTGCGATGCTGCGCTGCTCTAGGCTATGCTTTTCAAGTCCTCTGGTACAGTATGATAAGATAATCTTTACAAGGCTATGCTAATCTGGGCTATGCTACTCTGTGCTCCTTCATTTAATCCTTGTAGCCTCCAGTCCCTGAAGCTGGACAAAATCTCTGCTATGTTATGCAATGCCAATCTAAACTATGCTATACTATTATATGCTACTCTATGCTATGCTAACATATGCTACGGTACGCCATACACTGCTGTGCTAATCTCTACCATGCCATGCTTTGCTAAGCTAGGCTACTCTATGCTATGGCAACGTATGTCATTATACGCCATGTTCAGCTATGCTATGCTATGCTAAGCTACTCCCCCTCATCCTACTGATCTCTACCTACTCCATGGGAGGCCATACAGAATATCGCCAGCCTCCACACCTTGAACCTGGACTTTATCTCTGCTGTGACATCACAGGCTATGCTATGCTATGCTATACTAAGCTATCCTACTCCCCCTCATCCTACTGATCTCTGCCTACCCCAGGGTGCCATGGGAGGCCATTCAGGACATGGCCAGCCTCCACACCCTGAACCTGGACCACAACCTGATCGACCACATCGCCGAGGGCTCGTTTGGAGAGCTGT
>JAPMUY010007500.1:32500-56081 GCA_026901105.3 Galaxias olidus | reverse complement strand
ACTCTCAAAACATCTATGGTCTACTCTCAAAACATCTATGGTCTACTCTCCAAACATCTATGGTCTACTCTCAAAACATCTATGGTCTACTAACAAAACATCTATGGTCTACTAACAAAACAGCTATGGTCTGCTCTCAAAACATCTATGGTCTACTCTCAAAACTTCTATGGTCTACTAACAAAACAGCTATGGTCTACTCTCAAAACATCTATGGTCTACTCTCAAAACATCTATGGTCTACTCTCCAAAAATCTATGGTCTACTCTCAAAACATCTATGGTCTACTAACAAAACATCTATGGTCTACTAACAAAACATCTATGGTCTACTAACAAAACATCTATGGTCTACTCTCCTCTAATTCCACGTGGAAACCTAGGCCTACAGGAACCTCTTCTATAGAATATATATATATATATATATATATATATGTTAAGGCCCATATTATATTATTATATATACTATATACCTTGAAGGACACATGGACCACATTAAAGACGATCATCTACACTCACTGACTACATGGGAATAAGTGGGCCGTGACAGATGACGAAACGTGTTTTTCCTTGGAGAACTCTGGAGCATCAAGGCGGGGTCCCCTGCATTCCTTACCGGTTAAGTCAAACTACGGAGGGAACGTGCCATGGAGAGCTGCTTAACCGCAGAGTCGACATTGAGTGCTTTGAGACGGCGAGAATTCTCTGTCTTTTAATAACTGCAAGAGAGTTTTGATGCTTTTATGTAATAGAAAACATTTCATTCAGAAACATAAAGTTGAATTAGATAACGTTCCCTGTTGCGCCTTGATGGAGGATTATAAGAGCATGCCTAGTCTAAATAAGGAGTGCTGAACGTTCTCCTCCAATCTGCTATTGGCAGCACTACAGTCCAGCAATCAGACTTCACTGTATGACGTTTGCATCAACATATTTTCTGATCCATGCCGTGTTCTATAAACACATATCCTAGATGAACTTACTCACTCATCCCTGCAGTAGTAATGAGATCTGAACCAGCTCCGCCGCTCAGATTATTACATCTTCTCTCGTCTCTAAATCCAAAGCAGGCTGGAGGGAGGAATGCACGTCTTTTCAATTAAAGTGGGAAGGAACGTAGCTTGTCTGCCGTCATCTGAAACCCACAGAGGCCTCGGTACAGTAGATGTCATGTCCGCTGTTCATTCCATCGCCATGACAGTCAGCAGACTCAGCCTTATTTTAGAACCTATAGAACACCAGGATATAACGATGCTTTGATAAAAGTACCTCTGACGTCAGGTATCAAGGCAGTACCAAAGTGGGCCAGGTTCTCTCACTTATAAAGATGTCATGTTTGTAGTCCATATTTAGACTACAGCTCCCAAAGCTTTGGTTGTGTAGCCTACATATGGTATTTAATGTACAGTACCAGTATGACTTGTACTGTAAACTTTAACAAAGTACTACTTACCGACTAGCAAGTCAACTAACTCACCACACAGTGATAAAAGATAAAACATGCATTTGAATTTCTCTGAACTACTATTTAGTTCCCTCCAAAAATGTGTGTTTGTATGTGTTTGTGCCAACTGTTTCTCCAGAAGAGGTTGATTTAATGCATGCCTTCATGTTTGAAGATGCATGAGCCTGGATGAATGGTGTGCGTATGTGTGTGTCTGTGCGTGTGTGTGTGTGTGTCAGTGGGCCTATGTCTGTGTCTGTGTGTACTAGAGAGAAAAAGGGGGAATCTCTTTTGGCTTATGGCTATCATCATGACGACACTTTAGGTCTGTGACCTCATGGCTTTGTTCTCTCTCTCTCTCTCTCTCTCTCTCTCTCTCTCTCTCTCTCTCTCTCTCTCTCTCTCTCTCTCTCTCTCTCTCTCTCTCTCTCTCTCTCTCTCTCTCTCTCTCTCTCTCTCTCTCTCTCTCTCTCTCTCTCTCTCTCTCTCTCTCTCTCTCTCTCTCTCTCTCTCTCTCTCTCTCTCTCTCTCTCTCTGGTTGTGTTTCTATCTCCTATTAAAAGGCCATAGTGCTTATCACACAAAGGAAGGGAAAGGCTGTTGTTGGTGTCTCTCTGTGTGTGTGTGTGTGTGTGTGTGAGAGAGAGAGAGAGAGAGAGAGAACAGTGGCTTGGTCAAAGCTGCTCCATGAAGTCATCCCAGCCTGACCTGTAGAGGACGGTCCATGGAAGAGCGATCCAGTGGAGGAGCTCCAGTAATGGCCAATGGTAAACAAAAGCTATCGTGTTCCAGTTCACACTCCCAGTATTTTCAGCCGGACACTCCTTCTGGAAAACAGATTAACAATACAAAAACATAAACCGTTTTTAAACTCGTTGTTGTACTCTTGATGAAGGACACTAATCACAAATAGTTAAAAACAAATTAATCTCAAATTAGAATAGAAAACTTGAGAGAAGAGAATCTTTCCACAAAGAAAGCACCCTTACAAGGACTCCAAAGATTCCAAACACCCTTTTCAAAGAGTTGAAAGAGTCCAAGCACCCTTTTCAAAGAGTGCAAAGAGTCCAATCACCCTTACAAAGAGTCCAAACACCAGGTAATGCCAGAGTGCCTGTGTGATCTATGCAAACTGGGTGTCAACCAAAAGAGCAACACACCTTACCACCAGTGCAGGCCTAATCTCCCTCGTCTAGCGCAGGGTGTGGCAGGGGAAGGGGGGAGGGTAGACCCTAGGGCTCTGGGCGGGCGGCGTTACCTAGACCTAGGCCGGCTCTCAGACAGGACGCCTGTCAGCGCCAGTGATCTCAGAGGTCTGCTCCTCTGCACTGTGAGGACTCTGAGCGCTGCATTATTTAGGAGGCCGCACGTCTCCTGCTCTACTCCATCCCCCGCCTCTGACACACTGCATTTAGACATGCAGGCAGGAACGGACACACACACACACACGCAGACACACACGCACACACACACACAGAAAAAACCTAGAAAAAACCTGGAAAAAATCTGTCTGTCTGTCTGTCTGTCTGTCTGTCTGTCAGTCAGATGATCCTGGTGGCATTGAACTGAGGACCCCAAGAACAGCTGCTTTGGTGGAGAGCTGGGATCAGTCCAGTCCGGACCCAATACCCCCTATTATGTGTGCGTGTGTGTGTGTGCGCGTGTGTATGTGTGCGAGCGCATGCATGATTGAGAGGATTTGAATGAATCAGTGTGTGTGTGTGTGTGTGTGTGTGTGTGTGTGTGTGTGTGTGTGTGTGTGTGTGACCTGACCCCTTCCGCCCAACTTATCTGTCTATTCATATCTGCCCCAGCTCCGGCCTAGAGAGCCAGAACACCCCTTCCCATTCACTGACAGGCTCTCCTCCCCTGGACACCGGGGGTTCGGCCTGTGTGATCTGAAGCTTGTTACTTCTCTCTGAACTATTCCAATGACAAACACACACATCAACATAAATACACAAACCAAAAACAAGTCACGCAACTACCTCACTCACTTACTCAAAACACAATCTTTCAAGCTACGATGATGTTATGATTGTCCACATCTGAGACAGGTTATCATTAGGAGAACTTGAGAACTTTGACTGGTGGAAAAGCAGGGCTGTTCTCCTCCATGACAAACACAGTATCAAGAGGTAAATGCAGTAAAATCGCAGCGAGCCCAACGGGCCGACTTAGAACCTCTCTGGACAAACAAAGCCTGACATCCTGTGGCTGCGACATTAGATGAGGCATCGTTCCATGATGAGTCAGCCGTTGTTGTTGCTAGTATGTGTCATAAGCATCTACATCCCATCTACGTAGGTTTGAAACAAGTGTTGCACGACTGCAACCAGATATGACTATTTACTGTAATATGATCATAACAAAACGCTCAGGAAAACAACAAAATAACTCCTGAGTTTAAAGGACAATGCGCTGGCTAAAAAGGGCACAGTCATCATCGTAACATTTTGGAATCATTGTCAACAATTTGACAAGTTTTCTTAATCTAAAACTAAATGACTAGTTATAATAAAAATTGTTTAGTACAGTTGGCACATGAAAGGGGCATTTCGACTGCATCTATTTACAATCTGTGTGCAAGCCAAGGTGGTAGCTTGATCTCCAGTTACCGTTGGAAGAAGAAAGCTCTCCAAATAACTTCATGACAAACAACAGAGAGGGATCTCAGGCCTCTGCCTTGGCCAGCACACGGTTGACCTTGAGACAGAGCTGGTGAGACAGTCATGAGAGTAACACAAAGGCCTCCTCCTTTGACCTAATAACGACAGTGTAAACCCTGAGGACATTGGGAGGAACGCAGTGGAGGCTACCTTTACTCCACCACTGTTTGCCTGAGGAGGACATTTGCTCAACAGGCCTGCGGCTTCGAACCCCCATCAAACCAATGACCATCTTAATGTGTAAAGAAAGAGAAGAGCGAGGCTCTGCCCGAGGTGGCCTTCAGTCTGGAGTTGAAGACCAGAACGAGAAGACATTTAGCTCTCTCACTTTTCCTTCGGTCCACAAAACAGATCTGAACCGGCAGCTAGTTCCACAGTAGCTCCACACGATCTGAACGCTCTCTGTGTGGGACTGCAGTGTGGGCGGAGAGAGAGGCTAGCATAGCATCGTGTGGCTAGCATCATGTGGCTAGCATCGTGTGGCTAGCATTGTGTGGCTAGGGCCGAGGGTTGTGGCTGTCTGAAACACCTATAATAAGCCTTCTCTTTCAATGAGGCACCAAGCACCTCCAGAACGGGATTCTGCGAACAATCTAATCCAAGGTCACACATCATTGTGCGTGTGTGTGTGTGTGTGCGCGCGTGCGTGCGTGCGCCTGCGTGCGTGCGTGTGTGTTTGTGCGTGTGTTTCCCTCACTCTCATTCCATTTCATTGACACAACTGAAGGAAGGATGACTGGATGAAGTAAGAACTTATCCGGGACAAACATGGGTATGTTGGGCAAACACAGGAGAGGATTAGAATCCCTGAGAGCAAAACAAATAAGGAAGTGTGACACGCTAGCTAGTGGTGTCTGGGAGGATAAGTGTTGGAACGGGGCTCTGCTGTGCGCTCACGCTAGCTAGCGGTGTCTGGGAGGATAAGTGTTGGAACGGGGCTCTGCTGTGCGCTCACGCTAGCTAGCGGTGTCTGGGAGGATAAGTGTTAAAACGGGGCTCTGCTGTGCGCTCACGCTAGCTAGCGGTGTCTGGGAGGATAAGTGTTGGAACGGGGCTCTGCTGTGCGCTCACGCTAGCTAGCGGTGTCTGGGAGGATAAGTGTTGGAAAGAGGCCCTGCTGTGCGCTCACGCTAGCCGTGTCTGGGGGGATAAGTGTTGGAACGGGGCTCTGCTGTAGTAGACTGAGCTCTGATGGGCGTGTAGCCTGGCTAATCTCTCTTCCTGGTGGGACTGCAATTCATAAACACAGCTTAGTTCTGGGGAATGGAGAAGACAGTGAGACAGAAAAAAAACCACATAGTGTCAGGGACTGGAGAAAGAGGAGACCCAAACGCAGGCATGTTCCGAGCAGGGGAGCTTCATTACCAACACCAGGAACAACACAAGCAGAAGGCAGGCTCAAAAACACAAGGCATACAAAACATCAAACAGACATGTTTTAGAGATGTTTGTAGATTGGCAAATGGACAGACAGACAGACAGACGGTGATCTTGGAGAGAAGATGTTAGATCAAATGTGTTTTTCAAATGTGCTCTCTTAACTTCCTGTAGATCTCCTAAACTAACGGTCTACCCCCAAACTCCAATCAGATTATGTTCTGGAGGTATATTATTTGGAAGCAAGACTATGAACAGGTCTTCGTGCTCCCTGTTTCATGCTGAGGCTCTGTCAACCCCAGGAGAGGAAAAAAGAAGAAGCAACACGTTTGAAGCAGAATGCTGAAAGCGCTGTTGATACACTCAGACTCTATATATAATTAGACTGTATATAATAGAAATGTGTCTCTGTGCTGTATGTGCTATTTGGCCTTCCGCAGCTTACTGTTCCTGATATGAAAAAAAAAAGCAAGTTGCTTTTGTAACAATAAGAATTCAGAATCCTTGCTTCTGACTTTGTACACAGTTGTTATCAATACAGCCATTGCTCCGCATTCCGACCTGTTGAACATAATCCTAATGTTTTTAGTTCCTAATCAGAATAATTGTTCTGGACATGAAAACACTGTCTGTTCACTGATCCATGCGGTTGTATTTAAGCCCCTCTCTCCACCTTCTGGCCTTAGCATCAGTCATTAGGGGAACAATAGCTAACGGGATTATCTACTGATTATCCTCTGCTAGGTTTACGTTCAGAACAATGCCCCCATGCTGGGCCCCCTGTGTGGGGCACTGGGAAAAGGGGGGAGGGGGGGCACTGTACAGGGAGCTGTCACTGTGGGTCTCGCAGGGTTTTGCACATGCACGCGTGCCTGCGTGCCTGTGTGTGTCTGTGTGTGTGTGTGTGTGTGTGTGTGTGTGTGTGTGTGTTGTAATTATCAGGTCATGCAGCAGCCTTCTAATGGGCAACATGCGGTACACTGTAGCTGTTGTGTAACAGACCCCCCCCCCCCCCCACCCCCACCACCACACACACACACACACATGCTTGCTCTTGTAGCGATATAAACAGACCAGCGCAGCACTTTAATAACTCCACCCCCACACCTACAATGCTACCCCTGCCAAGCATGCAGGCGGACCGCATGCCAGGTGCTGACCATCCCA
Organism: Galaxias olidus; assembly: GCA_026901105.3. NCBI lineage: Eukaryota > Metazoa > Chordata > Actinopteri > Galaxiiformes > Galaxiidae > Galaxias > Galaxias olidus. The sequence goes on along the minus strand of JAPMUY010007500.1, from coordinate 49,425 downwards.
AACCCATCACCCCCTGCTGCAGCAAAGACAGGAGAGCCAGGCTGCCAGTGAGGATCAGAGGCTGTGTGTGGACTGGAGAGGGGGCTCCACAGTGGTCAACACTACTCCTAGGCTCAGCTTCATCCTTAGCTCCTCTGGAACAGAATAGACTGTGTGTCTCTATCTACAGTATGCATTAAATAGACTGTATGTCTGTCTACAGTATGCATTAAATAGACTGCATGTCTCTATCTACAGTATGCATTAAATAGACTATATGTCTGTCTACAGTATGCATTAAATAGACTGTATGTCTGTCTACAGTATGCATTAAATAGACTGTATGTCTGTCTACAGTATGCGTTCAGCCGGATATATAAATTAGATATTCTGAAGAATGTTTGGTAAATGTGTATGTAATTTGAGTCATTACCAAAACAGTGTCAATAAGCAATACTGAGACTGTTTACAGTGTGTCTGATATATTTCCCAAAAGTCACTGCCTCGAGTAGTGTGTTTAAACGGGGTTTGAAGTGTGTTTAAAAGTGTGTTTAAACGGGGTTTGAAGTGTGTTTAAAAGTGTGTTTAAACGGGGTGCCACAAACAAAAACATCTCTATCAATAAAGCAACTGTCAACATGAGACGTTTGACCTGCGTCTGGTCCAGTCACAAGCCCTGGAGTTAGAGAATCACCAGCAGTGACGGTGTGTGTAACTCCGAGCAGCTGACGCTCTGTACCGCCAGCATGAAGGACAGCTATTCATCTTCCTCTCCCTCCCTGGGAGATCACATGAAGAGTGACGCGACCTCCCACTCCACACAGCACGGCCCAGAACAGCACAGCACAGCACAATATCCCACTGTACTGTACTGAGGTAGAAAAGGGATCGAGAGAGAGGGAGAGGGAGAGAAGGAGATGGTAGGAATGAGGGAGCGATGGAGAGAGAGAGCTGACAGAGGGAGAAAGGAGAGAGAGAAAGAGAGAGAGGAGGAGAAAGAAGTGGTGTGGGGATGGCTGTTAAAGGAGGAAATACAGACAGATAGGAGGAAGAGAGAATAATAGAAAAGAAAGAAAGAAAGAAAGAGGGAAAGAGAAAGAAGGAGGTATAGGGGGAAGGAGAGTAAACAAGAGAGAGAGAGAGAGAGAGAGAGTAAACAAGAGAGAGAAAGAGAGTTAACGAGAGAGAGAGAGAGAGAGAGAGAGAATAAACAAGAGAGAGAGAGAGAGAGACGAGAGAGAGAGAGTAAACAAGAGAGAGAGAGAGAGAGAGAGAGAGAACATGAGGGAACCGCCATGTGTTCTTCCCCCTGACCTTCCTCCGTTCTCTCAGAGTCAGACCCTCTGTTATGACACTGGAGGGCTACTCCTCACTGTGTGTGATGTGTGAGGGCTCAGCACACGCATGTAACACATGACACCGTGTTTACATGGTGTAAGTCTCCCATTGTGTGTGTGTGTGTGTGTGTGTGGCGTGTGTGCTCATGTTTACATGGTGTGAGTCTCCCATTGTGTGTGTGGCGTGTGTGTGTGTGTGGCGTGTGGTCATGTTTACACGTGCCCCCCCAGTGAGCGTTAGCGGTGTGCACAGCTCTCTGGGCTCGTGTGTTTGGGCTCGGGGTTGTGTACGTGACGTCGTGCGTGCGTGTGTGTGTTTATATGTCTGTCACCACAGTGCCATAGGAGTAGCCTGGTGTGGGTGAAGCCCTGAGCTCGTCTTTCATAAGCGCTCCACCCACCACTCCTGGCTCCCTCCCTTCCCCGTGCACCGACCTCACTCAGAGAAATGAGAGCGACAGCCTAATTACAGCCCTGTTATAACCGCCGTGGGACGCCGGAGGAAGAGGGGATGAAGAGGAGGAGGAGAGGAGAGAAGGAGGAGGAGAGGAGGTGTAGGGAGGTGTAGGTATCTGTTGTGATATCCGGAAACTACCGTGTGGAGAAAAGAGGAAAAGACCAAGAGGAGAGCTGCCGGGCTGGAGTGTGTGTGTGTGTGTGTGTGTGTGTGTGTGTGTGTATCTTGGTGAGAGACTCCACGTCTCTAAATATAATGTGCGTTCAGATCACAAACAACAACAAAAGCTGGGAATGAAAAACGACGACAAAACAAATGTCTGGTCAGTCAGGACGTCCTCAGGCCCACCCTGTGATGGTCCGTGCATCTGTCCGTCCTGCTAGCGTAGCGGCGCAGCTTCCTGCTGCAGTGCCTCACAGCACCCTCTGACTCACGTGCTGTACGGCAACAGCAGATCCTCACTCCACGGTGACGGGCTGCAGCAGGCACACTGTTGCATAATGACAGACTAGGGATCCAGGGTTTGTAACAACGAGCGTACCATTTCCTCTGACAGGGGGGTTCTGGATGGTCAGTGTCACCCAGGGGAAAACAGCTTCTAGACACTAGCCCTGGTATCACAGCATATTGTCACGGGAGAGATTGTTTTGGAAGCAATTGTCACAAAGTCAACAAGAAACGTGTATTTTGGGGAGGGCTTGACAAACACAAATACTTATTAGAGGAGTAAGCAAAACCAATCTGTACTTCGACACTGGGTCTCAGAGACCCCCAGATGAAACAACGCAGATAGAACAAGCCACAGTCATCACATCTGTCAAGTAAGCGTCCTCCACCTTCTGGTTTCATCCATAAATAAACAAAGCACTCTGCACTGCGATCACCCACCACGGCACACACACACAGACACACACACACACACACACACACACACTCGAGACAAATGTTGTGAATTCACTTCACATGCACATGGTGCACATTCAAACACACACACGTACACGTACACTAAAAGAACAACTTACAATTTAGTAGTTTTGAGTGATGGTCTGGAGCCAGTGTAAAAGGCAGATATAGCTCCTCTGGGTCTTTGCTGTTTGAATAGGGTGTCTGCCTGGAGCTCCGCTGTGACACTCTTTCTCCTCCTACAAGGTCAGTGGAGAGAAATCTGCTTCCAAGGCTCCTCCCCTCCCCTACTGCACAATCTCGCTGACCAGACCCTCCTTCTCTCCCTCCCATCCCTCGCTCCCTCCCTCCTCTCATCCCCACATACAGTAATGACTTTTGGGAGCTAGATTAACCCCTGGGTGTGTGTCTTGTTGTGGCGTTGCGTCGGTCTGGGTGTAGTCTGGCAGGCACAGTGTGGCCAACACACAGGATTATTATGGGATGTTTACCAGTGAGTGTGTGGGTTGGCAGGGGCAACCAGACTTCCCTGGCATGCCTGACTCGGATACAAACTTGGATTTATTGTGGGACAAACACACCTTGCCTTATAGTGGGACATTCACAAGCACACTCAATTTGTACTGATAGAGAATGTATTTTACACATGAAACAAGATGCACATCCAAAGTTGGTCATGTGACATAATGGATTCAGTTCGAAAGCTACCATATCAACAGGATTAAGAATTTCCCTACAGTTTGACATTTCCTCCCTGTTTGACCTGGTCCAGATGATTGCTAGCGGACTGTGGTGTGTAATCCAGCGCCCACGATAGCCAGCCTTAGATGGGGACAAAGTGGAGCCTGGACTTACAACAGCTCAGGAGAGACAGGATCACAGGGCAACTCAGCCCAGCACAGAGGACAGACAGACAGAGAAGGAAATACATGTCCTTCAGAGAGAGACAGAGAGACAGAGAGGTTGAGAAGGCCATTCTGGAAGATCCCAGGTAGGTCCATGGATGTGTTCCAGTGAGCGGTGTGTGTAACAAAGCCTGCTAAAAGCTTTCAGGAAGGCCGGAGGCTCTCTACTCTAGAAACCCCGTCGAGACAAATGACTTTCCATTCGATGCGGAGTCTCCTTGACAGATCCATGAAGCGTGCCATTCCTCAACGGGTCTCAAAATGCACCCGTCATCTCGTATTGTCGCCCGTCATCTCGTATTGTCAAAAGGCACGTTTATGCCGTTTGTGTATTTTGAATGACGTAGTATTTCCATTAAAAAGGAAATCTGAGGGTGTGCAGCCCAACAAGCTAATATGGACAGACAGCAGTGAGTGCAGCCAGTCAGTGACACCCTAGCACCGCTCGCTACAGATGGCTGCCCCATAGTGGCGTGTTTAAGAACTGGTTGTGAGACCAACTGTCAGTCTTTACAGCCTGTGACAGGATCAGGAGGTGGGGAGTTCAAAACAATATATAACCTTTGACCCATGAGGAAAGGGGTCGGGCCGGCTGGACATCCATCTCCATGACAACACGCTGGTCACTCACAGCATTAAGTGTGATGTCTCTTTACAATCTAGTAGACACCTTAGCTGCACCTTATCCTCTTTCCGTGAAACCTACAATCAAGTCATTTAAAGAAGGAAATCTAATCGACCAGGTTTAATCTTTTTTTTCGGAGACTACCAAAGTGTTTGGGTGTGTTTTGGCGTTCACCACGCTCACAGGGGATTTAGCTGCCTCAGCGGTTACATAACCGTAGCCCCGAGGGGGTGATGGTAAAACATAATTTGTTAATCGTTCACATTAACATTCCTGCTCCATTCTATGTATGCATGCATTCTTCTCTCTCTCTCTCTTTCTCACACACACCCATGCCCCAGGGTAAGGAATTATGTCTACAGAGCTCTCTCTCTCGCTCTCTCTCTCTCTCTCTCTCTTCACAGGTCTTCAAGTTTTTTTAACCATGTGCTGCCCCCCCCCCCCCCCCCCCTGTGGTTCAATGGTTGAATTGATTTCTTAACGGCTGCGATTCTGTTTAACCTGTGCTGGTTAAAATCCTGACTCAATAATTTCAGATACGCAAATTACAAGTCTCAATTGTATTTGACATTTTTGGAAAAGCATGCACACAAAAAGCAAACATGGAATGAAAACAAAGTGTTTATCAAACACGCAATACAACAAACAATGTTGGGCCAGCCAACAAATAATTGTCACGAAAAACAAACCAATGAACAACAACAACACAGCAAACAAACACAGTAATGACGCATCATCACGGAGGAGGTTGTGTTTTACAGAGTCAGCAGGAGGAGGAACACAGTGATGGGATTGGCTGAGAGCAGTGCTACAAACACCATCAGCCTAACTGCATAGACATCATCAAACCTCTCTGTAGAATTCCACACTTGACAAGTTTTCCCTCTCTCCACTTTAAAGCACCGGAACAGAACCAGTATTGAAAGTAAATGTCTGACACACAGTTAAACACTTTGCAGTAGTCTGTACTTGAGGGATTATAAAGAGGCAGCTGATGCAATACTAGTTGAACCACACAGTAGGCAGTAGGTAATAGTATATGGTCAAAGACAAGATGGTTTAAATGGTGTTAGGAGGAGAGGTCCTTAAGGCAGACGTGACAGACCTGTAAGACCTATTACAGTATCACCAAGGCTCTCTGGTCCAGATACACTGTGATCTGGGTCTGCTCCATTCTGACCCCAAGAGGAGCTGAGCCTGTGTGTGTAACATTAAGCGGAGATGATTAAGACATGCCGTTATTAACCCCCCCGTTCAAAATCAACACGTGTCTCACTTTATTAAAGTAAAATAAGAAATAAGCAAGTAAAGAAAACAGGGCCTGTAGTGTATAGTGTTGGGGAAATTGTGAAGAATATGTCAAAAAACAACACTAGTTTATTCTAAACCAGCGAGGGGGATACAAAATAACAAAGTTCAAAGTTAACATGAGGCAAGGATAAGGATAAAGTTAAAAGCACATACAAGTTGCCTGGTTACAGTCAAAAGTACAGTACATGTTTCTCGATGTTTCTCCTGTTTGCCATGGCAACAGTGTTAGACAGGCCATAGTGAGATAGTTGTAGGATTTGATGGGTGGAGCAATTCCTCCCAAATGGACTTAGTACAGCTTATGGAGACAATGTTAGCAAATATTTACCTGTGGACCCTGTAACAACATATCACCTGTCCAACTGAACTAAAACAAAACAAAAAGTCAGGAAAAGCAAAGATTTCAATACTGCGGGTAATACAATAGGGGAAACGTAAAGATTAAAGTGAGTTAAGATGGCTACTTTTAAAGTCTCAGAAACGCTCAGACACAGAGCTAGGACCCAGCGCGCAACATTGAGGTGACGGCCCTGTTGACTTGATTCTGTCCAGAACACTGAGAAGGAATCAGAAGTATCACCATAGTAATCACACAGTTACACCATAATTAACGTTATACTGCCATAACAACAACACAAAGCAGTGTTGAGTTGCCATAACAACAGCACGAAGCAGTGTTGAGTGTTAAAGTACTGACCCTGTTTTTCTGAAAAGTTACATTTATACAGTCCTTCTCAAGAATGTCATCGAAGAATGTCGATTATCAAAACCGGAGGCTGCCAAGTAGTCTACATTACAGCACATCATGTAAAAAAACAAAATACTGTATGTCACCTAAATATATTTTATAATAGAAACATAGCTCGCTAACGGTCTGCAAAAGGTAACAATTGGTTCAACTCAATTGCTCTGTTACTCTGAAATGATCGTATGTCATACATAGCTAATTCTTAGCCTACTGTAAATTTTACAGTACTGTGAATTTTAAGGCCATTTAAAAGATTTGAGGTACCTTATATTCTTGTGTACCTGAAAAATAAAAAGATTGAGATAAGAATTGAGAAAGGTTGACATAAAACCAGGCTAGCAACTTGCATGCCAAACAGGACCGTCAACCATGTCAATCCAAACTTTGCTACTTGATTGGATCAGAGAAGACACATCAATCCAAACTGCTACTTGATTGGATCAGAGAAGACACATCAATCCAAACTCTGCTACTTGATTGGATCAGAGAAGACACATCAATACAAACTCTGCTACTTGATTGGATCAGAGAAAACGTCAATCAAAACTCTGCTACTTGATTGGATCAGAGAAGAAGCGTCAACTAGAACACGTTTATTGCCTGCTAAACATCTCTGGGTACTATTTGCTTTTAAAATACTGTATATATTTCTTTTAAATCTTAGATAATAATATCTCCCTGTGTCACGTCAACACACCAGGCTGTGGTGTGTCTCTCATCAGTGCAGGAACCTCAACAGAGGCCTGGGACACAGCGGTTGAAATGCCATACTACTGCTATGGTACGAGTAGCATCATTTAAGACGACGTTAGTTATGATTATCGGGCACAAACACTGTGTTAATCCATCTGAATCCTGTGGGAACATTCACAAAGCCAGACAGTTGTGTGTAAAAAAGAGGGGGTTTGGTGCAGGCAGGGTAGGTCATTAAGGAAAAAACTCAAAATGTTAAAGGGCTTTCTAGAATTCAGACAGTCCACATTGTTTAGACAAAGCTAGACCACCAGGTAGAATAAAAATCTCTGTAGAGAGTCTACGTTGTAGTTTCAACACAGACCTTCAAAGTCAATACAAAAGAAGCATGTGAGAGCCAGTCTCTGTTGGATCTTTGTTAGCAAGGAAAGTCACGAGACAGGCGACAGGTATATCTTATCCACACCATTGTACTAGCATAACACATCGACCATGTCCCTGTTTGAGCTGCAATCTTATCATCTGACTCTGTTAAAGTCAAAACATCCTCTCCATGTGTTCCTCTTCGCCTCTGGAGTTAGCTAGCCTTTGGAATTAGCTAGCCTCTGGATTTAGCTAGCCACTGGAGTTAGCTAGCCTTTGGAATTAGCTAGCGTCTGGAGTTAGCTAGCCTCTGGAGTTAGCTAGCCTCTGGAGTTAGCTAGCCTCTGGAGTTAGCTAGCCTCTGGAGTTAGCTAGCCTTCGGAATTAGCTAGCCTCTGGGGATAGCTAGCCTCTGGGGATAGCTAGCCTCTGGGGACGGCTAGCCTCTGGGGACGGCTAGCCTCTGGGGACGGCTAGCCTCTGGGGACAGCTAGCCTCTGGGGACAGCTAGCCTCTGGGGATAGCTAGCCACTTTGTTACGGTCCCGTCGGCCTGTTCCTCATCTAGTTCAACAAAGACGCACCCCAACGGGATTCATCGCTGCCCGAGAAGGGACAGTCAGACAGACAGGCAGGCAAAGAGACAGACAGACAGGTGAGGGACAGCAGTGACGTGACTGGCTGTAGGGGGAGCGAGGGGCTGGGGTCCAATCAGAGGGGGTGGGGGGCGTCTTCAGCTGTGGTAGCTGGGCACAGACGTCTGTTTCTGGGAGAGGCGCAGCAGCTCCTCCCTGATGGCCTTGATGAGGGAGGCAGAGGAGTGGCTGGGGGGGGAGGTGTTCAGGGGGTCGAGCCCCGAGGAGTAGCCCAGGCCGGGAGCCTCCAGGTGGGCCGGAGGAGCCGAGGGCTCCCTGAGGGGGCCCCTGGGGCTCTGGAAGATAAAGGAGGACGAGTAGTCAGGACAGTCCAGCAGCTGAGGCCGAGGAGGAAGAGGACAGAAGGACAGGAGGAAGACAGGAGGAGGACAGGGGGAAGGAAAAAAGGAGAAAAGAGAAAACAGAGATGAGCAGCACATGAGTTAAAAGTTGGAAGGAAGGATGGAAAACAGACAGAAATATTATGACAGAAAAATCAGCTATCAAACAGGTAAACAACACGTAAACAGTAAGTAAACAACAGGTGAAGTAAATTGATTCTAAAAGGTGGGACAGACTACTAGCCAACATGGTTTATCGTGGTGGAAACTGTTAGTAAAAGTAAAAAACATTTGAAAGAGAGGGACAAGTAAATATGTTTGTACTATTTATTTGGGCGTCAGTAGGTGGACTCACTTCATCTTTGCGGTAGTGGTCCTCGTGGTAAGGGTTCCAGCCCACACTCCCATTCTGCCCTACCAGCACTCTGCCGCCCCCTGCTGGGTAACCGTTGGTACGACCAGACATGTGGTGGAGCTGGACACCTACACACACACACACACACACACACACACACACACACACACACACACACACACACACACACACACACACACACACACACACACACACATTTTAGAGCTAGCCCACATACACACACCTCAGTGGGATCCTACACATAATATACTTGGATGTAATTCAGTCACTCAAAATGCACTTTCTGTGCTACTCCCTACTCCATAGGGTAGTCCATTTGTGTCTCACCCACCCACACGCACGCACACACGCACACGCACACGCACACACACACACACTTGCTTTTGAATAATTCAGTGGAGAGACGAGGCTCTTAGCGTCTGACAGCCTCAGTGTAGGATGGGCTGAGTGGTCTGAGGGAGGACTCTGTCCTGGCACACATCCAGAGCACTTTCACACACCGTGCCTCCACTGAACCACAAGTGGAACTGCACACACACAGCTACTCTGGTTCAATACCGCTAACTGGAACTATCGGCTCCAGGAATTCAGATCAGCACCAAAATAACTCAAGTATGTCACTGACCGACATTTAGGATGAAACTGACCGGTCAGAGAATGTCCTTTTTATGTAGAAAACGAGGCTATAGTCTGTGAAGGGAAGGTGGTAGTGTACCTGCAGTGCCCCCTACTGGTCGAGGCCTGGCAGAGGAGGGCAGCTCCTCACTGTACACTCCCCTGGTAGAGTAGAGGCCATCAGGCTGAGGCTGCTCCCCAGGGCTGAGGCTCTCTCCTGGGGGGAGAACGCTAGAGCCTAGCCCCTGTCTGGAGGAACAGAACATTTGACTAATCATTTTTCTATCAAGTGAAAGAGTCTACATATTAGAGTCAGTGTACATTGATTCTATTATGAGATGAGTGTGTGTGTGTGTAAGTTTGTATGTGTAGCAATAATGGCTTAAAAGTAAAGCAAATCTGTTAGGAGACCAGTGGATGTGCACTGATGACATCATCAGGGATATTAGACACAAGTCATAGATACAATCACTTTCCCTCTCATTGTGCGTTCCGATGAATCCAACCAATAGGGAAACAGCAGAGCTGTTGCCACCCTGACTGGCCGTTTATAGACCCCGCCCCCCTCCCCCTTACACGCACGCACGCACGCATGCACCTGACCCATTAAACCAATAAAATAAAAATGATTCCCCCCACTCTAGTATTCATGGACTCCAAATGGATGGACTGGAGGAGGGTAAACACCCCCCACACAGGCTGAGGTGAAACAGGGTTCCACAGTGGCTGCACTGGATTTCAAAGCATACATTTTTTATATTTTTGAATAAAACAATTGTAACAGAGGTGATGTTGGGAAGGAGTATTGGAGCTTGTTCCCACAGATGAACACGTCGTCAGACCCACAAACATACAGGAACATTTAGCTAGCAGGAAGTGAAGTGCATAGAATAAAGGAACAAAACAAAAAGCTCATCCTACCTCCAAGGAGACCTGGAACAAAGCATACGCTCTGGCACTGATTTCAACAACGTAAACAAATGGTATGAACTGACGCCACCATGTGCTGTTATACGGGGCTTCCCCATGGCAACACACTCACCTCTGTAATACGCTGTGGGCCAAGGGAGGAGACATGCCCAGCTCTGCATATCTCTAGAGAGACACAGAGAAATATACAATACTAGATCATATATACTGGCCCAGCTCTGCATATCTCTAGAGACACAGAGAGAATATACAATACTAGATCATATATACTGTACACATCATGCCCAGCTCTGCATATCTCTAGAGAGACACAGAGAAATATGCAATACTAGATCATATATGCTGTACACATCATGCCCAGCTCTGCATATCTCTAGAGAGACACAGAGAAATATGCAATACTAGATCATATATGCTGTACACATCATGCCCAGCTCTGCATATCTCTAGAGAGACACAGAGAAATATACAATACTAGATCATATATACTGTACACATCATGCCCAGCTCTGCATATATCTAGAGAGACACAGAGAAATATACAATACTAGATCATATATGCTGTACACATCATGCCCAGCTCTGCATATCTCTAGAGAGACAGAGACACAGATAGACACAGTCACACAGAAATATACAATACTAGATCATATCCACTGTACACATCCTGCCCAGCTCTCTGTGTCAGACACAGCAGATAGAAATACACAGTAGATCATACCTTACATACACATCATTATTAATCACTATAGACGCTGAACATAGTAACCCTGGCTTTGGGGCGACGCGTGCCTCTGGGTGATGAGCTGTGATGATCTGTCCCTGCCTCTGAGGGAGAGACGTCTGTGCCACCAGTCACTCTGGCCTATTTCCACAGGAGCAGGGAGCCAGCCAGCTGCTTACAGCTCACTCCTCTCCCTCTTTAGACCTCGCAGCACACTTTAGAGCTACCGACCGGAGCAGGAGACAGATTATAGGAAGCGCTCCCATGGTATCAGGAGTGAAATCTCTCTCTCTCTCTCTCTCTCTCTCTCTCTCTCTCTCTCTCTCTCTCTCTCTCTCTCTCTCTCTCTCTCTCTCTCTCTCTCTCTCTCTCTCTCTCTCTCTCTCTCTCTCTCTCTCTCTCTCTCTCTCTCTCTCTCTCTCTCTCTCTCTCTCTCTCTCTCTCTCTCTCTCTCTCTCTCTCTCTCTCTCTCTCTCTCTCTCTCTCTCTCTCTCTGAATGTGGCCTTAACGTCTCTCTCTCTCTCTCTCTCTCTCTCTCTCTCTCTCTCTCTCTCTCTCTCTCTCTCTCTCTCTCTCTCTCTCAGGGAAAGTCTGGGAAGAGCTCTCTGACAGACAATCAGATTCCCAACGAGGCAGATCGAAGATAAAAATCTCTTCCGCTTTTTAAATTCAGTCAGGGAGTTATTTGTATCGTGCCCCCTCTCCCTCTCTCTCTCTCTCTCTCTGTCTCTCCCCCTCCCCCTCTCCCTCTCTCTCTCTCTCTCTCTCTCTCTGTCTCTCCCCCTCTCCCTCTCCCTCTCTCTCCCTCTCTCTCCTAATCAGTGAAGTCCCCGAGGGCAGCAGCACACTTTGTCTTTATTTTTAGATCACTCAGAGATCCTAGCTCCCCCTCTCACGTTGTGTTCAAAAACAACAGGATATGACCTGCAGTTATCCTTCTCCTCTTGGCAAAGTCAACCACATGTATTCACGTAGTGTGTGAACCCCTCAGTATGCATTTCAGGATGTCTGTCAAGTCCTCACTATCCCAGACACACAACTCTGCTAGGCATGCCCGTCTCTACACCGCGTGGAGGGGATTGTAACGCCCACCCAGCTCTGGCAGAAGGCCCCAGTGGAGAGTGGGTCTTAAGGGGTGGCGGGGTCATCCAGGCTGGGGTGGGGGTGACAGATGGAGAGGGATCCAGAGGAGATTAGGACAGGAGACCTGATTAACCCTGTGGAGGACCATACTGTAGGACAGCACTGAAACAGAGCCCTGTTTGAAAAGGTTAACATGACCTCTACACAACATAGACCCGTTTTTATATGAAGACACTGTTCCTTAGACCCGACACTCGATGCTATAACGTTGACTCGTTTCTATACCTCACACCAGACTTTCCTGCCTTGGTGACAGACCTACAGTAGAAGATAAACCTTTAACATGTGTATGTTAACGGGAACAGAATAGCTTATTCTTCACATTAGTTTTTATACTGGTACTAGTTTGTAGAAAAATAAATGTTACACTATAAAAAGAGATGACCTCGCAGTACATCCCATATGGTTCATACTGGTATCCATGGCAATACAGGTGAGGATCAGTGGGGCAGACTACAAAGTAGGGGCAGGGTCAAGTTTAAGACCAGCCAATCCCATCAAAGCCTTGGCTTAACGGTTCCAGGGCAGTTTCTTTCTGAGGCCTGGAATCAACAGGCTCTAGCAGGGCCAGTGGACGTCTACTTACCCCAGGAAAGGGGCTGTGTGCTGGGTAGACCGAGCCCAGAGGCCTGGGCCCGCGTGCTGGAGGACTGCAGCCGCTGGGAGTGACCCCGGGCAGGGTGATGCCGGCCGTGTTGTCCCCCTGGGAGGAGGGGGAGACCAGGGCGAAGGCATCGTCCAACAGGGAGTGCATCTGCTGACGGGCCTCCTCGATGGAGGGCTGGGGGGGCATGTATGGGGGAGGGGGCGGGGCGTGGCCTAAAGGAGGGGAGCCGGGACCCAGGAAGACATCGTCGGTGGGGGAGGGGCTACCGGGGTCAGGGCCCTGGTCGGGGTCGGACTGAGAGGGAGAGGACGGAGCAGAGCGGGATGAAGAGGAGGAGGAGGAGGGAGACGAGGGATGGGTAAGAATGTGATTAACTAGCCATCATCTGTCCTCATTTCAATCATAATGTTTCTGTAAAAACAAATGGAAAAATAAATCATGTGTCTGTGTGTGTGTGAGTGTGTTTCTATGTGTGTGTGCGTGTGTTTGTGTCTATGTGTGTGAGTCTGTATGTGAGCGTGTGTGTGTGTGTGTGTGTGTGTGTGTGTGTGTGAGTCTGTATGTGAGCGTCTCTGAGTCTGCGTGTGTGTCTGTCTGTGTGTGTGCGTCTATGTGTGCGTGTGTGCGTGTGTGTGTGTGTGTGTGTGTGCATGTGTGCGTGTGTGTGCGTGTGTGTGTGTGTGTGTGTGTGTGTGTGTGTGTGTGTGTGTGTGTGTACCACAAAGGCCACGTTGCTGACTCCGGGGTGCTTCCTGTAGGTGCCGTCGTTGTCGTTGGAGATCAGGTGGTCTTTGTCTGCGTCCGACAGGTGTCCGTTCAGCTGCTGTTTCTTCCTCTGATGAGGAGAGCGCCTCCCTCGCCCACTGCGCACACACACACACACACACACACACACACACACACACACACACACACACGGAAAGACAAAAAAACAGACCAAGACACCGATACATTAAAAAACAGACATACAGACAGAAACGAAAACGACAGACAGACGGACAGACACAGAAAGATCGAGAGAAAGATATCCAAACATGGAAACCGAAAAAGAGAGAGAGAAAGACAGACACAGGGAGATGTCAATCCAGAACAGAGCTATTGTAGCAGAAGGACTCGCCTCACACACAGACACACTGGCACAAACCTAACTCACTGAATGCAATCAGAAACTCAGCGTTCCCTTGCAACAGATAAGTTGTCACAATACAAGATTACAACAGTGTTGTCTATCAAGAGTACAAAACCTGTCAAATTGTAGCACGCACTCAGCAACATTATTAGGAATTACCATTGTCAAAATAGATCATATCTCCCTATTTTAGAGTACAATAGAATGGTGAACGTTTCGCCACATTTCCGGATATACAACTCGTTTGAGAAACAATACTGTATATTTTTATAAAATATTTGATAAAATCATTCACACTACAACAGACTACAACCGATTTATATTTACTGGGATTAAATCTACAAATGAATTTAACCATCCAGTGGTTTGTGGGCACTTTCTCACAGTCCATATACAGTATATACTGACACACATTAGCCAGTATACAGCTAACCTGCACCAGAACAATATGTTCAATTGACAAGAACAAGATATAAATCTGGTTTCCAACAAGTGATACATGAACTATCTAATAACTTTCATAGAGAGACTTTTATTTATTTTAAGTAGGTATTGTTTAGTTTTCGGCCCTCACCTCTTCTTGGGCTCTGTGAACAGGGAGGGCATGTGGATGTCAGGGTCCAGGATCTTGTCGATCTGGAGGCGAGCCCTCTGGTAGATCCGGTCCTGCTCCTTGGCCCCTGGGTCCCCTGGGCCCCCCTCTGCCGGCTCGTCCATGGCGGGGAAGTCGTAGTGGCCCTTCCTCTTCGCCCGCAGGCGGATCTTGTTGCGGTGGTGCTCGATCTCAGACTTGTGTCTCAGTGCCACCTGGATCTGGGAAAGACATGAAACACACACACACACACACACACACACACACACACAGAGAGACAGAGACAGAGACAGACACACACACACACACACACACACACACACACACACACGTCAGGAAAGGGACAAGCACCTGGAACAACATTTAGCCATATAGAGCAAGAGAATAAGATATGATAACACACATTAAACCCTGAGTAGTAGAACCTGTTTAACAATGACACATACATGTGATTCCTTAATTTGTCACACTGAAAAATAAATCATACACACACACGCACGCGCACCCACACTGTACAAAGTGCTTCCTGTCAAAACAAATCAGACAAAGTGACGAAGAGATAAAAACTATTTCATCAGTTTGAATAGCGAAACTCTTTATACAAAGGCAGACTGAAAACCTCGACAACTTTTCTTGTTAAATATATTTCAGGGAAAGTTAATAACATGAATCAAACTGTCCAACCGGGTCTCCGGTTCTCACCTCCTTGTTGTCAGGCACCCTGCCGTTGAGCCCGTTGCCGTGGGAGAATTGGAGGGGCGGGACGGCCATGGGCTGCATGGCGATTAGCTGGATTTTATTGGGTAACCTGCGGCTTCCGTCAGCGGAGCGCGCCATGCGGTCCACGTGGTCAAAGATGGCCGCCGAGGACAGCTGCTCGTCAGCGCCGTTCAAAGGGGGTGGGCCTGGAAGAGAGGCTATGTTTGAATAACAAGGTAGCATACATAAGCAAATTAATTCACTTTTTTATTTAGGTGTCATGAAACTTCAAATGGCCCATTGCAAATGAGATAAACAACAAAACCAGATACAAAAAAACAAACACATGCAGGCAATGACAATATCAATAATCTTACTTCAGAGTCCCAAGGAGTGCATGGTAAATCGGCTAAGGACTGCAATTAAATATAGCTAAACTATATACACACACATCCTCATTTTGAAACCATGAAGAGGAAATGAATAGTACAGCCTACCAGTATGAACTAATATATTTCCTAGCAATACTCTTTTTTATCACCAGGGGGCAGTGGTAGTGAAAGTAACGGTCCCACACTGCATCTAACTCACAATCACTCAACCCCAGCCGCATGACCTCATTTCTAAGTTGACACAACACATTCTCTAGTAAATCATTTTGTCAGGGCAGTCTATAACACCAGAGTGGCAATATGGATGTTGATTTCCAAAAGTTGGACTAGTTCCAAACAATAGCACTGAGCGCCTTTTGTTTAGGAGGCTCTGCATCTGTGATTGACAGCTCAGCAGACAGTGATTGATGATGGGAAAATCTATAAAACAAAGCCAGGTCATACACACACACTCACTCACTTAATCACACACACACACACACACACACACACACACACACACACACACACACACACACACACAAATGTCTTACCAATTCTATTCTTCCCTGAAAACCAGAGGAAACACCAGAGAAGGACAGAAAAGAGTTATGTTACCATAGAGACAGCAAGGATAACAAAGACTGCACAGACAATTCAAATAATTATTCATACAAAAATAATTTTTCTTCTTAGCTGTTATTTTGTTTCGAGATAAAGAAATCAGCCAGCCAATTGTGTTAGTTTAGCATCTCCTGGAAAAACAAAGGATGGTAAAAAAAGAAAGAGAGCGAGAGAGCGAGAGAGAGATAGAGAGAGAGAGACGGACAGAGAGATAGAGCGAGAGCGAGAGAGAGAAAGAGAGCGAGTGAAAGGGTAAGAGAGGGAGCAGAGAAAATGGGGAGGGCTTAACGTGAGTGGGAGGACACATTCCAAAGCTGATAAAGGGATCCCTGCTGTTCTGATAGGGAGCCACCACACAGAGCCACGGCAGCAGAAACTCTACAGACTACAGACACTACAGACTACAGACACTACAGACACTACAGACACTACAGACACTACAGACTACAGACACTACAGACTACAGACACTACAGACACTACAGACTACAGACACTACAGACTACAGACACTACAGACTACAGACACTACAGACACTACAGACTACAGACACTACAGACACTACAGACACTACAGACTATAGACAGACTGCAGGCTGTCCCACAGCCGCCTCTCCTGCATGGACTCCTGTCTAGGGGTTTAAGGGGACAGTCTGATAGAATGTGCTCCTGTCTAGGGGTTTAAGGGGACAAGCTGATAGAATGTGTTCCTATCTAGGGGTTTAAGGGGACAGTCTGATAGAATGTGCTCCTGTCTAGGGGTTTAAGGGGACAGGCTGATAGAATGTGCTCCTGTCTAGGGGTTTAAGGGGACAGGCTG
>JAPMUY010007500.1:17500-30000 GCA_026901105.3 Galaxias olidus | reverse complement strand
TGCACTAATGCGGCGTGCTACACACGGAGGCACTGGACCCAGAGAGCTGGCCACCGCCATTAGGGAATCAACGTCTGATTCATCCACTTTTAGCATCCCAAGCAATTAGGACGACAAGATGAGACAGTCAGTCAGGAGAAAAGTCTAAAACAAGCCTCAGCTGGTTCTGCCCTCACAGCTATATCATTTCCAAAGAGCTTAGCTGGGACCACGCGTCAATGTACCACAATAACCCATCATAAAAATGATTGTAATAACAGGCAACCTTATAATAACTATATTCTTATCTAGGAGTGTGTAGGAGTGTGTTTACTGTAGGTGTAGGTACGAGACGACAGAGGAAATCCTCCACTGTCTCATTCATTATGGATGGAATGTGGACAAAGAGCAGGGAGGGGGAGGGGTTACTGTGTCTGCCTGACCAACCGTCCTTTTCTGAGGTAGCAACAGTAAGACGGGCGTCCCTTTCTGAGGTAGCAACAGTAACATGGGCGTCCTTTTCTGAGGTAGCAACAGTAACATGGGCGTCCTTTTCTGAGGTAGCAACAGTAACATGGGCGTCCTTTTCTGAGGTAGCAACAGTAACATGAGCATAGGACGAGGCTCAGAGGCAGTGACGACATAGCCTCATCCCAACAATTACCATTCATATATATACATACATACATACTTATCTTTGTTTGGCTAAATATGAGATATACAGCACTGTGCAAAAGTCTTTAAAGTTCGAAAAAATATATATAAAAAATATAAATGTTAATTTAATACAAAGTGAGGGAGAAGCAAATCTATATCAAATCAACATTTGGTGTGACCACCCTTCGCCTTCCGAAAACGTATGCGCAGTACTGTATTTGAACCTGCGATAGGATTTTACTGATATGAATGAAGCACACTTCATAACCAGGGAAATAATAATTCAGGTCGATTTGTTCTCTTAACATCTCCTATATACACTAGAGAACAGAGATCCTAATCATTGGGCTTCACCTTGCTAGTGACCACGGACCTCAATCGTCTGCAAACTCTTTCTTAAAGGTAATGGCCTGCAAACTCTTTCTTAAAGGTAATAGCCCGCAAACTCTTTCTTAAAGGTAATGGCCCGCAAACTCTTTCTAAAAGGTAATGGCCCGCAAACTCTTTCTAAAAGGTAATGGCCCGCAAACTCTTTCTAAAAGGTAATCGTCTGCAAACTCTTTCTAAAAAGTAATGGCCTGCAAACTCTTTCTAAAAGGTAACGGCCCGCAAACTCTTTCTAAAAGGTAATCGTCTGCAAACTCTTTCTAAAAAGTAATGGCCTGCAAACTCTTTCTAAAAGGTAACGGCCCGCAAACTCTTTCTAAAAGGTAACGGCCCGCAAACTCTTTCTAAAAGGTAACGGCCCGCAAACTCTTTCTAAAAGGTAACGGCCCGCAAACTCTTTCTAAAAGGTAACGGCCCGCAAACTCTTTCTAAAAGGTAACGGCCCGCAAACTCTTTCTAAAAGGTAATGGCCTGCAAACTCTTTCTTAAAGGTAATGGCCCGCAAACTCTTTCTAAAAGGTAATGGCCTGCAAACTCTTTCTAAAAGGCACTGGCCTGCAAACTCTTTCTTAAAGATAATGGCCTGCAAACTCGTACTAAAAGGTAACGGCCTGCAAACTCTTTCTTAAAGGTAATGGTCTGCAAACTCTTTCTAAAAGATAATGGCCTGCAAACTCTTTCTAAAAGGCACTGGCCTGCAAACTCTTTCTTAAAGATAATGGCCTGCAAACTCGTACTAAAAGGTAATGGCCTGCAAACTCTTTCTTAAAGGTAATGGCCTGCAAACTCGAACTAAAAGGTAACGGCCTGCAAACTCTTTCTAAAAGATAATGGCCTGCAAACTCTTTCTAAAAGGTAACGGCCCGCAAACTCTTTCTAAAAGATAATGGCCTGCAAACTCTTTCTAAAAGGTAACGATCTCTTTCTAAAAGGTAATGGCCCGCAAACTCTTTCTAAAAGGTAATGGCCTGCAAACTCTTTCTTAAAGGTAATGGCCTGCAAACTTGTACTAAAAGGTAATGGCCTGCAAACTCTTTCTTAAAGGTAATGGCCTGCAAACTCTTTCTTAAAGGTAATGGTCTGCAAACTCTTTCTAAAAGGTAACGGCCCGCAAACTCTTTCTAAAAGGTAATGGCCTGCAAACTCTTTCTAAAAGGTAATGGCCTGCAAACTTTTTCTAAAAGGTAATCGTCTGCAAACTCTTTCTAAAAGGTAATGGCCTGCAAACTTTTTAAAAGGTAACGGCCCGCAAACTTTTTCTAGGTAATCGTCTGCAAACTCGTACTAAAAGGTAATGGCCTGCAAACTCTTTCTTAAAGGTAATGGTCTGCAAACTTGTACTAAAAGGTAATGGCCTGCAAACTCTTTCTTAAAGGTAATGGTCTGCAAACTCTTTCTAAAAGGTAATGGCCTGCAAACTCTTTCTAAAAGGTAATGGCCTGCAAACTCTTTCTAAAAGGTAACCGCCTGCAAACTCTTTCTAAAAGGTAACCGCCTGCAAACTCTTACTAAAAGGTAGTTGCCCTACTTGCTTACTACTACTTCAATGTTGATTTAAAAATGGAATTGATTTTCAACAACGCTGACCTCCCCCGTCTGCGGGCGCTGCGAGAGGCCTTGGTGGAGGACACGGAGGTCTTGGACTTGGGGGTGGGGGCCTCCCCGCTCTCGGAGCCCGCCGTGGGGTTGGGGCCCGCACTGGGAGCCGGCTCCTGGATCACCATCAGGTCGTCTTTACTGTGCTGGCCCAGGTGGAGCTTGGCAAAGTCAAAGCCCTTCACACTAGGAGCCTGCAGCTGAGAGGAAGAGGAGGGAAGGGGAGTGGAGAGGAATATTAAATAAAAAAAAAACGTCCCTCTCACAGACCCAGAGAAGGAGAGCTAGAATTACACAGCAGGGGAATGGAGGGACGAACAGAAAAGCACACCAGATAATGATGACGAGGCATTTTACAACTCAGTTCTAAGACATCAGTAGAGAGGAGCATTGTGGGAGAGCAAAGGTCACTGTGGGGTCACTGTGGGGTAGAAATGGTCATTGTGGGACTGACAGGTTGGAGAAGAATGAGAGACAGGTAAGCATTGAACACTACCCCCCGCTCCACCGGTTCCAAAGGCGGGCTTGTGTTTCAGCAGGGAAGCGTGAAGTGTCGAGCGTGTTTGGGTTTTAGAAATGCCTTTCTTGTTGTTCACACTGACAGCAGATAAAGAGAGTGTGTGTGTGTGTGTGTGTGTGTGTGTGTGTGTGTGTGTGTGTGTGTGTGTGTGTCCATTGTAATTGTTTCTCCAGTTTCCATGTAAATCCTCTCGGCTGGAAGTCCCAGTCAAACTACATTGATTCGCTGACGGTACCAATATGCTGCATTTACCCACAAGCAGACGAGCGATATTATGATTAGTGATAGAAAGAAAAGTGTTGCTGAATCAAGTCAGACAGCTCTGTGAATACACTGCTCTGATTGTAGGAGAAAGGATTTCCAAGCAGCTTTCAGCTGGAAGCAGCCAATCCAGACAGTCCACTGGGACCTTGTGTGTGTCTGTGTGTCCGCGTGTGTGTGTGACTATGTATGCATGTATGCATATGTGTGTGTGTGTCTGTGTGTGTGTGTGTGTGTGTGTGTGTGTGTGTGTGTGTTCACCGCGCTCCCTCATTCTCCTCAGCGTCTAAACAAGGTCAGTCGGTCTTTTGAAAAAAAAGGAGGGGGAGAGCTCAAAATACACTGCCTCTACTGCTGGGACACTATCACTAATCCTCTCACTGTTCCCATCAACAACACAGCTACAGCTAAATAAGAACCAGAGGCTTGGCGACACACAATCTACTTGAGGATTATAACGCACACATTAACGACATACATAAAGCTATAGTCACTGGGGGTTTGATAATTCCGATCTAAGCAGAATGTTTTACTAAACACACAGTAAATCCACCCCCATTTCTCTAATACACATTACATGGGCCAGGAAAGGGTTAATATCTGGGATGGACTTCCTGTGGTGGAGCACTATGAGGTCACTAACACACTGAGCGCTCTGTAGGGAATACCTACTCGTTCAGCGCTTTATACCTCTCCTTTAGCTCTTTTCACAGCCTCTTTCTTTTTATCCGCCTCTTTTTCTTCCTCCTCGCCCTCTTCTTCTTCTTCTTCCTCTTCCTCAGTGCTGTCATCTTTCTTTGTGCCCCATTTTGGAGTTGTTGGTCCCTAAGTAGAACCGTTTGTTGACAGGAGGGTTATTGAGACGGGGATCAGAAGATGGCTTTGGCTTGCACACTATGTACTACTGATCAAACCAGGAAGTGTGTCCTATACACTACAGGTCTATCCAGGAAGTGTGTCCTATACACTACAGGTCTATCCAGGAAGTGTGTCCTATACACTACAGGTCTAACCAGAAAGTGTGTCATATACACTACTGGTCTATTCAGGAAGTGTGTCCTATACACTACAGGTCTAACCAGGAAGTGTGTCCTATACACTACAGGTCTAACCAGGAAGTGTGTCCTATACACTACAGGTCTAACCAGGAAGTGTGTCCTATACACTACAGGTCTAACCAGGAAGTGTGTCCTATACACTACAGGTCTAACCAGGAAGTGTGTCCTATACACTACAGGTCTAACTCTTCTATTGAGGAACGAAAAGGTGTTAGCTACAGTAGGATTTGTTTCTAACCTACTATGCGAGTCACACTTTCTATGTACTAATTCTCCCCTAAAATCATCTATCCTGTACCTTCCCCTTCTTTTCCTTCTCCTCCTCTTCTTCCTCCTCCTCCTCCTCCTCCTCCTCCTCCTCTTCTTCCTCCTCCTCCTCCTCCTCCTCCTCACTCTCACTAGACTCTATCAGCCTTTTCTTGGGCGTAGGCGTGCGGAAGGGGGACCTGGCTCCCTGGTAGAAGGTGGGTGACTGGGCAGAGATGGCGAAAGCAGGGTTGGGTTGTCACGCTAAGCGATGGTTATTAGGGGCTAACACGCTGCAGCCAGACAGGAGGAACCAACCCCCTCAGAGAGACGGAGGAGCACCTGGCTCCATGCAGAGGGGGATGGAGTCAGACAGACACATGGGTCCGGAGGAGACAGGACCAGACACAGAAAACTTTACTGGGTGCACAAAGTGGATATTTGTATATATTTTAAACACTGTGTTAAAAAAGACCAGGTACATGTTTTCCAGCGGAGAAAAGATTGACTTGACTGAATCCTATTTCCTCAGAAATTAGAATTTTCCAGAGTCGTGCAGGTTGCCTGAACACACTTCACTGGTTGTCACGGTAACCTAGCCCCCCCCTCCCCTTCCTTCTCCTCCAGTAAAACAGTGTTGTTGAGAAGAGAGAAGGCTGGCTCCGTCCTCAAGAGACGAGCAGATAGCCAGCCAGCGGCTGAGACACTCAGGAGCCAAGCATCTGATAAGACAGTCTCTCTCTCTTACCTCATCACACTGAGACAAGGTGGAGACAGTCTGTCTCTTACCTCATCACACTGAGACAAGGTGGAGACAGTCTGTCTCTTACCTCATCACACTGAGCCAAAGTGGAGACACAACGGTATACAGTACAAAATAAACATAGCTAAAATAGCTTCAATGCTAAATTACACATTATGCACATTTTGTGATATTATAACTAAATTAGAGAGGATATTTTTAAGGTGGATATTTCATTTCGGAATTAAACTAAAACAAAGAATTCCGTTGCGACTCTGAAGAAAAAGAGAGATATGGGTACCACAGACAATGAAATGCTGTCATGTTTTAAACAAAACATAAAGGTGCTTGGTTGACTCTTATCCTCTTCCACAACCTCTCTCCTTCCTCTGGCTCATTTCACTGTAATCTTCCTCCACCCTCATCTTCACCCCCCACCTCCCTCCCTCCCTCCCTCTCAGGCTCCTCTCCCCCATTGCTATTCTCCCCTCACCATCCCCCACCACCCTCACCCATTACACCCCCCCCCTTCTCTTGCTCCTCAACTCCCCATTGCTGTAACACACTCCCCCCCGCCTCCCTCTCCCCACCAGCCCTCCACCCCCCCCCCCCCCCCCCCCCCCCCCCACACCCCTCTCCCCCACACCACCCCTGACCACCCCTCTCTCCCCCCCCCCCCCCCCCCCCACCTCTACCTTCTGCCTCTGCTGGCCAGCGGCCATGGCGTCCGGCTGGAACTCCAGCTTGTCTGTGCGGCAGAGCTTCCAGTAGAGGATGGAGATGATGAGCACCACCACAAGCAGGGGCACCACCACACCCACCACGATCCACAGGGTGGCGCTCTCCTCGTCCGACGGAGGGGACGCCGCTTTCTCCACGGCTACACACAGAGACGGAGAGAGACAGAGAGAGAGAGAGAGAGAGAGAGAGAGAGAGAGAGAGAGAGAGAGAGAGAGAGAGAGAGAGAGAGAGAGAGAGAGAGAGAGAGAGAGAGAGAGAGAGAGAAAGAGAGAGAGAGAGACAGAGAGAGGGAGAGAGAGAGAGAGGGAGAGAGATACAGAAGGTTTAGGGTTTAGGTTGTGTTTTTGTCATCATCTTCAATGTCAATCATCTTTTCTTTATTGTCCTTTTCAGGAGATTTGTTGCCACAGTCTGTAGGCTGGTAGAGACATCTCCACCCATATACACACAGACATTACACCATACATCACACATATAACACCAAACATAATACATTTTATGTCTTAACATCTGTGTGTGTGTGTGTGTATCAGTTTTTGTTAAGAGCTTAACAAAAACCTTTTTTTCGTTAACACCTTGGAAGGTGCGTGCACTCAACACCTCACTGGAAGGTCACACACACACACTCACTCACGCACGCACACACACACACACACAGCTCATTAAGGATTACGTCTCTCTCCTTATTGGAGATACATACGGAAGACAGGCAGTGGCTACAGAGTATTTACTGAGTGGTAAGGAGATTATATATTTATATTATAGGAAATGTACACAGAGACAAGGGCTAAGCCTTCTACTCCAGAGGCTTTAATCTTATTTAATTAGCACCTACAATCTAATTGAATTAGCAGCTGTAATAAATTTGAATTAGCAACTAGAGTCTGCCTGAATTAACCACTGGAATCAACTTGTCAGTAGTGGATTATGTTTATCATGGCCAGTTAAAATAGACTTTGTAGTATGACTATAGGAGTATGTATATCACGGTAAATTAATCTAGACTTTGTAGTATGACTATAGGAGTATGTATATCACGGTAAGTTAAAATAGACTTTGTAGTATGACTATAGGAGTATGTTAATCATGGCCAGTTAAAATAGACTTTGTAGTTTGACTATAGGAGTATGTATATCACGGTAAATTAATCGAGACTTTGTAGTATGACTATAGGAGTATGTTAATCATGGCCAGTTCAGATAGGCCCTATGTAGTACGATTAGGAGTATGTATATCACGCTAAGTTAAAATAGACTTTGTAGTAGTGTGGTAGGTTCATCACAGCAAGTTAAAATAGGCTCTATGTAGTGTGACTATAGTAGTGTAGTAGGTTTAGCCTCTGTGTAGTAGGTTTAGCCTCTATGTAGTGTGACTATAGTAGTGTAGTAGGTTTAGCCTCTGTGTAGTAGGTTTAGCCTCTATGTAGTGTGACTATAGTAGTGTAGCAGGTTTATTATGGTAAGTTAGGCTCTATGTAGTGTGACTATAGTAGTGTAGTAGGTTTAGCCTCTCTGTAGTGTGACTATAGGAGTAGTGTAGTAGGTTTAGCCTCTATGTAGTGTGACTATAGTAGTGTAGTAGGTTTAGCCTCTATGTAGTGTGACTATAGTAGTGTAGTAGGTTTATCATGGTAAGTTAGGCTCTATGTAGTGTGACTATAGTAGTGTAGTAGGTTTAGCCTCTATGTAGTGTGACTATAGTAGTGTAGTAGGTTTAGCCTCTATGTAGTGTGACTATAGTAGTGTAGTAGGTTTAGCCTCTATGTAGTGTGACTATAGCAGTGTAGTAGGTTTATCATGGTAAGTTAGGCTCTATGTAGTGTGACTATAGTAGTGTAGCAGGTTTAGCCTCTATGTAGTGTGACTATAGTGTGCAGGTTAGGTTTATTATGGTAAGTTAGGCTCTATGTAGTGTGACTATAGTAGTGTAGTAGGTTTAGCCTCTATGTAGTGTGACTATAGTAGTGTAGCAGGTTTATCATGGTAAGTTAGGCTCTATGTAGTGTGACTATAGTAGTGTAGTAGGTTTAGCCTCTATGTAGTGTGACTCTGCATGTAGTGTGACTTTAGGAGTAGTGTAGTAGGTTTAGCCTCTATGTAGTGTGACTATAGCAGTAGTGTAGTAGGTTCATGACGATCCTCCTATGACACCGGGCTCTCTGTAGTGTGACTATAGCAGAAGTGTAGTAGGTTCATGACGATCCTCCTATGACACCGGGCTCTCTGTAGAGGCTCCGTCAGACTCACGTTGTGCCAGCAGGCCCTGGACGCGGTAACCCAGGACGATGGCCGCGCGCTGGACGTCCAGACTGTTGAGGCGGTTGGCGGCGGCGACGGCCGGCACCCTGACCCCTCCGGGACCCTCCACAAAGTAGACCATCTCCAGGGGCAGCTCGGACCCCACCGGCCTGGTGGTACTCACAATCTGGGGGGGTTAGAGAAGGAGAGCAGGGGGTAGCGTTATAGTTACGGTTCATTCAGACCAACACTAAAAAAGCAATGAAAACAGTGGTCAGGGTGCTAAAAACCAATGACTAGATTAGTCAGACACATATGTATGACAGCGTGAGCCTTTTGATGGCACAACGTGCACACGGAGGAAGACAAACACAGACTCCATTACACACCCACACACACACACACACGCGCACGCGCACGCACACACGCACACACACAAGGGAAAGCAGCCTTGTGGCTGTAGCAGTGTACTGGAAGAACTCCCTATCCCTTCTCCCAGCCTCTCGGGTGGAGCTGCAGCTACTGATGCCAGACAGATCGAGGTGCCGGTAGAGGACGTGTGTGTGTGTGTGTGTGTGTGTGTGTGTGTGTGTGTGTGTGTGTGTGTGTGTGTGTGTGTGTGTGTGTGAGAGAGACAAGAGGAACAGAGAGACTGAGACAAAGGAGCTTAGCTAAATCTCATCCTCTCGACTAAAACACGTCTCACGGTTTTTCTTTATTTTCCTTTTGACATGCAAAACAGGTAAACAGAAAACTAGTTCTCCCCCACAATGCAGCGCTTCTTTCTCTTCTACCAACTCCATATAAGGAAAGACAGAGAGCTAATTAAGCTGCTGTGAGAGAGGCTCCTCCTCGTGCATATTAAACAGGGCGGGGGCCTGAAATAGAGATCTGATCATGGCAGAGAGAACCAAACAAACCTCACTCCTTATTCAGTCAGCGGACCGGGGGGTGGGGGGCGGCTCTGTGTGCACATGCACTGTAATCATGCACCTTTCCCAGTCTCAGGATTCAACGAGGTTTTTAGTTCCTTTGGTGGGGATGGATGTTTAACAATGGTGCTCATCAAGCAGACACAATCACAAAGTCATCTTGTTATCCCGCTTACCATTGAAATAGAAACGCTAACAGTCACACATTTCTCTCTACGTCACATCCGCTACAGAAGTAAACACCTCTGATAATGTCTATCTCTTGGTCTGGAACAGTGTGTGTGTGTGTGTGTGTGTGTGTGTGTGTGTGTGTGTGTGTGCGATGCAGACAAACAGACACCTGGTCTATAATGGATCCACTCCCAGCAGCTTTCCAGCCACGAGGAAGATGAAGGACACAAACACCAGAGAGGAGAGAGGAGGCACGTGTGGTGGGGGGGTCCTCCACTGACTTCACCCCCCGTGCCCACACACCAAGACCAATGGGAAGAAGTTGCCATGGTAACCCCACCCCTCTTTTTTCGTCTCCCTCTCTCTCCCGCTCGGTACCAAGCAGGTGCACCGGGGAATCAGGCGAGGAGGGGGGGAGTCACAGCAGAACGCAGAGAGGAGCGCTTGATTAGTGAAGCTGATCCACACCACGGAGGCCCTGGTCTAATAATGGAGCTCAGTGTTTTGGTGAGACCCAGGGTTTCGCACAGACACTCACTGTTCCACAGGGGCTTAAGAACCGGATCGGTTACCCACCAGAAAAAGAAAAGGATTGGGGGAACCTAATGGGAGTCCAGCACTGGCCCAATAATATGTTGTGATAGAGCAAAGATGGCGTCATCTAAAGTGTGGTGTAAACATCCGGCAGTGTTTTCAATGCTTTCAAGTTAACCTCAGGGGAGAACAGACGCTTAGGGCTGCTAATGCAAGCCTGCATTCACTTCAACATGGTTGACCTACAAATGCATAACTCATAACTAACAAAAATAAACTTCTTGTTTTATTTTTACCAAAGGTTTCAAATAGGAAACTGCATGGCAGTCGCGATGGCGCTTTAGGTACTGTTAAGTGTTAAGCATTACATGGTGTTGAGTGTTAAGCATTACATGGTGTTGCGTGTTAAGCATTACATGGTATTGAGTGTTAAGTATTACATGGTATTGAGTGTTAAGCATTACATGGTGTTGAGTGTTAAGCATTACATGGTGTTGAGTGTTAAGCATTACATGGTATTGAGTGTTAAGCATTACATGATGTTGAGTGTTAAGCATTACATGGTGTTCAGTGTTGCGTAGTGTTGAGCGTTACGTAGTGTTGAGCGTTAAGTAGTGTTGAGTGTAGCGTAGGGTTGTGTGTTACAGAGTTTAGCGTTACATAGTGTTGAGTGTTGCGTAGTGTTGAACGGTAAGTAGAGTTGAGTGTTACGTAGAGTTAAGCGTTACATAGAGTGAAGCGTTGTGTAGTGTTGAGTGTTACATAGTGTTGAGAGTTGTGTAATGTTGAGCGTTAAGTAGTGGTGTTGAGTGTTACATTGAGTTGAGCGTTGCGTAGTGTTGAGCGTTAAGTAACCGTGGCTCACCTGAACACTGTGGTTCCCTGCGCGGGTGGCTCT
Organism: Galaxias olidus; assembly: GCA_026901105.3. NCBI lineage: Eukaryota > Metazoa > Chordata > Actinopteri > Galaxiiformes > Galaxiidae > Galaxias > Galaxias olidus. The sequence continues at coordinate 19,041 of JAPMUY010007500.1, read as the reverse complement.
CTAGTGTTGAGCGTTACATTACCGCTGCTCACCTGAACACTGTGGTTCCCAGCGCGGGTGGCTCTCTAGTGTTGAGCGTTAAGTAACCGTGGCACACCTGAACACTGTGGTTCCCTGCGCGGGTGGCTCTCTAGTGTTGAACGTTACGTTACCGCAGCTCACCTGAACACTGTGGTTCCCAGCGCGGGTGGCTCTCTAGTGTTGAGCGTTACGTTACCGCGGCTCACCTGAACACTGTGGTTCCCTGCGCGGGTGGCTCTCTAGTGTTGAGCGTTACGTTACCGCTGCTCACCTGAACACTGTGGTTCCCAGCGCGGGTGGCTCTCTAGTGTTGAGCGTTAAGTAACCGTGGCACACCTGAACACTGTGGTTCCCTGCGCGGGTGGCTCTCTAGTGTTGAGCGTTACGTTACCGCTGCTCACCTGAACACTGTGGTTCCCTGCGCGGGTGGCTCTCTAGTGTTGAGCGTTACGTTACCGCGGCTCACCTGAACACTGTGGTTCCCTGCGCGGGTGGCTCTCTAGTGTTGAGCGTTACGTTACCGCTGCTCACCTGAACACTGTGGTTGCTGCGCGGGTGGCTCTCTAGTGTTGAGCGTTACGTTACCGCGGCTCACCTGAACACTGTGGTTCCCTGCGCGGGTGGCTCTCTAGTGTTGAGCGTTACGTTACCGCTGCTCACCTGAACACTGTGGTTCCCTGCGCGGGTGGCTCTCTAGTTTTGAGCGTTACGTTACCGCGGCTCACCTGAACACTGTGGTTCCCTGCGCGGGTGGCACTCTAGTGTTGAGCGTTACGTTACCGCTGCTCACCTGAACACTGTGGTTCCCTGCGCGGGTGGCTCTCTAGTGTTGAGCGTTAAGTAACTGTGGCTCACCTGAACACTGTGGTTCCCTGTGCGGGTGGCTCTCTAGTGTTGAGCGTTAAGTAACTGTGGCTCACCTGAACACTGTGGTTCCCTGCGCGGGTGGCTCTCTAGTGTTGAGCGTTAAGTAACCGTGGCTCACCTGAACACTGTGGTTCCCTGCGCGGGTGGCTCTCTTCAGGCTGGGCCGGAGCAGGGTGCTCCCCAGCACCTCACCCAGGAGAAGGGCCAGGCGACGCTCCATCTTAGCCTGGAACAGCCGCTCAGCCACCCCCTGCTCTGTCACGCCCAGCAACACTACAACATGGGAAAGGAAACACGGACAGATAGACGTTTAACATCCAATCAGTATTTGGGTTCAGGGCCTGAAGGTAAAACTTTTTAATATTGAAGCATGTTGCTTGTGTGTATTTGTTGTTGATAGATTTTAAGCACCTGTTCGAATCCAAGATGAACGAAGCAACTGGGAGGTGTTCAACTCTGGGTAGTGGAAAGCTGTTCAAGAAAGAAAAGAAAAGAGAAAATGACCAAAATAAATGTATTCATGTATTTAATATTCATATATATATATACAGTATATGTATATAAAATGCTCCATGTTGTAACACGCTACTTACTTTTTTAGACAGTATGACTGTTGTGTCTCAACAGGTAAAAAGCCAATTAGGACACAAAGA
>JAPMUY010007500.1:0-15000 GCA_026901105.3 Galaxias olidus | reverse complement strand
ACACACACACTGCAGCACTGTGAGGGGAAGAGACATGTACACACATCAACAGACACACACACTGCAGCACTGTGAGAAACATGTACACACATCAACAGACACACACACTGCAGCACTGTGAGGGGAAGAGACATGTACACACATCAACAGACACACACACTGCAGTACTGTGAGAGACATGTACACACATCAACAGACACACACACGGCAGCACTGTGAGAGACATGTACACACATCAACAGACACACACACTGCAGCACTGAGAGAGACATGTACACACATCAACAGACACACACACTGCAGCACTGTGAGGGGAAGAGACATGTACACACATCAACAGACACACACACTGCAGCACTGAGAGGGGGGGGGCATGTAGACATATCAACAGACACACACACTGCAGCACTGAGAGGGGGGGGGGCATGTAGACATATCAACAGACACACACACTGCAGCACTGTGAGGGGGGAGGGATATGTAGACACATCAACAGACACACACACTGCAGCAATGTGTAAGGCGGGGGGGCATGTACACACAACAACAGACACACACACTGCAGCACTGTGAGGGGGGGGACATGTACACACATCAACAGACACACACACTGCAGCACTGGGAGGGGGGTGTCAGAGTGAGGTTTACTGCCAAGTCGGTTAACAGGGTCAATTAATTTGTCTTGGTGTTATAAGGAACAATAACATAAAATAATACACAAGCAACACAAGTCATTCACAATGAAATACAGTGTTGCACAAAGGTTTTAGGCAGGGGTGGAAAAAATGCTTTAAAGTAAGAATGCTTTAAAAAAAATTAAAACACTTTTTTATCAATTAATAAAATGAGTGAGTGAAAAGAATCTTAGATTTTCAAACATAAATCAAGCCATAACCCCCATGCACTGTACCAGCCTCAGGGCTGGTTAGCTGTCACCTTATAACCTTTTTCATTCTCTGCCTGTTAAATAAAGCCTTTGAAGGACCATTCTACACCAGCCAAGACTAAACCATGAAAGATTAGAGATGGATTAATGGATGAACAGTTTCCACTCCATTGTCTCATTCCTAGTTTAATATCCTGAATGAATAAGCGCTGCTATGCTGAGTCTCTTCACAGCCATTCAAAGCCATTTTTAGTATTATTATTTTCTTTATGTAAAGGGTGACAGACTGGTAATTCCTGGATTCTCGCCGGTACCTGAGTGGACCTGGTACTTGTAGTCCGGTACGGTCCAGTAGGGTGCCACGGACAGGAAGCGGCGAGTAGACTTCCTCAGCGCATTGATGACAGATATGGCCGTGTAGACCACAGGCCCGGAGACGGCCCGGAATACCAACCTCGGCGGGGGCTCCACCACCTTCAAAGAACAAACAGAGACACAGGAGTCATGGCTCCACCTTCAAAGAACAAACAGAGACACAGGAGTCATGGCTCCACCACCTTCAAAGAACATACAGAGACACAGGAGTCATGGCTCCACCTTCAAAGAACAAACAGAGAGACAGGAGTCATGGCTCCACCACCTTCAAAGAACATACAGAGAGACAGGAGTCATGGCTCCATCTTCAAAGAACATACAGAGACACAGGAGTCATGGCTCCACCACCTTCAAAGAACATACAGAGAGACAGGAGTCATGGCTCCACCACCTTCAAAGAACATACAGAGACACAGGAGTCATGGCTCCATCTTCAAAGAACAAACAGAAAGACAGGAGTCATGGCTCCATCTTCAAAGAACATACAGAGAGACAGGAGTCATGGCTCCACCACCTTCAAAGAACATACAGAGAGACAGGAGTCATGGCTCCATCTTCAAAGAACATACAGAGACACAGGAGTCATGGCTCCACCACCTTCAAAGAACAAACAGACAGGAGTCATGGCTCCACCTTCAAAGAACAAACAGAGACACAGGAGTCATGGCTCCATCTTCAAAGAACAGACAGAAAGAGAGACAGGAGTCATGGCTCCACCTTCAAAGAACAAAAAGACAGGAGTCATGGCTCCATCTTCAAAGAACAAACAGAGACACAGGAGTCATGGCTCCACCTTCAAAGAACAAAAAGACAGGAGTCATGGCTCCATCTTCAAAGAACAAACAGACAGGAGTCATGGCTCCACCTTCAAAGAACAAACAGAGACACAGGAGTCATGGCTCCACCTTCAAAGAACAAACAGACAGGATCTTCAAAGAACAAACAGACAGGAGTCATGGCTCCACCTTCAAAGAACAAACAGACAGGAGTCATGGCTCCACCGTCAAAGAACAAACAGAGAGACATGAGTCATGGCTCCACCTTCAAAGAACATACAGAGAGACATGAGTCATGGCTCCATCTTCAAAGAACATACAGAGAGACATGAGTCATGGCTCCATCTTCAAAGAACAAAAAGACAGGAGAGACCTTCAAAGAACAAACAGAGACACAGGAGTCATGGCTCCATCTTCAAAGAACAAACAGAGAGACAGGAGTCATGGCTCCACCTTCAAAGAACAAACAGAGACACAGGAGTCATTGCTCCGTCTTTACAGGATGGGTCGAGGCTGGTACACAGATATGGAAGTTGGTGCGTTAGAGCGGTCAGGGCTGTGCTTTGTAAAGGAGATGAAAGCCTTGTTGTTATGCCTTCGGGTTTGTTTATTACAGAGAGAGATAGGAACACAGGAAGTGGACTTCCTGATTCACCGCGCTGCGCACACACAATAAATACACAAACGATATAGAAACAAACACGCACACACTTTACACACACAAATGCCCGTAAAGAATCACATTTGTGCGAAAAACTGACAAAAATCACACAGGCCTATAAAAACAGACCAAAAAAATTCTGATTTAAAGTCAGAAGTATATTGCCTAACAGCTGTTTCTGTATTTTTAAATATATATATATATATATACAGTGCATCCGGAAAGTATTCATACCCCTTCACTTTTTCCACATTTTATTATGTTACAGCCTAATTCCAAAATGGATTAAATAAAAAATCTCAACATTCTACACACAATATCACCTGACATAAAAAATTAAAAAAAAAATAAAAAAAAAAATTAAATATCACCTGTACATAAGTATTCACACCCTTTGCTGTGACACTCAAAATTTTGCTCAGGTGCATCCCATTTCCACTGATCATCCTTGAGATGTTTCTACAACTTGATTGGAGTCCACCTGTGGTAAATTAAATTGATTGGACATGATTTGGAAAGGCACACACCTGTTTATATAAGGTCCCACAGTTGACAGTGCATGTCAGAGCACAAACCAAGTTATGAAGTCCAAGGAATTGTCTGTAGACCTCCGAGACAGGATTGTATCGAGGCACAGATCTGGGGAAGGGTACAAAAAAATGTCTGCAGCATTGAAGGTCCCAACGAGCACAGTGATCTCCATCATTTGCAAACGGAAGAAGTTTTGAACCACCAACACTCTTCCTAGAGCTGGCCGCTCGGCCAAACTTATCAATCGGGGAGAAGGGCCTTGGTCAGGGAGGTGACCAAGAACCCGATGGTCACTCTGACAGAGCTCCAGTGTTCCTCTGTGGAGATGGGAGAACCTTCCAGAAGGACAACCATCTCTGCAGCACTCCACCAATCAGGCCTTTATGGTAGAGTGACCAGACGGAAGCCACTCCTCAGTAAAAGGCACATGACAGCCCGCATGGAGTTTGCCAAAAGGCACCTAAAGGACTCTCAGACCATGAGAAACAAAATTCTCTGGTCTGATGAAACCAAGATTGAACTCTTTGGCCTGAATGCCAAGCGTCATGTCTGGAGGAAACCAGGCACTGCTCATCACCTGGCCAATATCGCCCCTACAGTGAAGCATGGTGGTGGCAGCATCATACTGTGGGGGTGTTTTTCAGCAGCAGGATCTGGGAGACTAGTCAGGATCAAGGGAAAGATGAATGCAGCAATGTCCAGAGAGATCCTTGATGAAAACCTGCTCCAGAGCGTTCTGGACCTCAGACTGGGGCAAAGGTTGACCTTCCAACAGGACAACGACCCTAAGCACACAGCCAAGATAACAAAGGAGTGGCTTTGGGACAAGTCTGTGAATGTCCCTGAGTGGCCCAGCCAGAGCCCAGACTTGAACCCAATTGAACATCTTTGGAGAGATCTGAAAATGGCTGTGCACCGACGCTCCCCATCCAACCTGATGGAGCTTGAGACGATCTGCAAAGAAGAATTGGAGAAACTGCCCCAAAATAGGTGTGGCAAGCTTGTAGCATCATACTCAAGAAGACTTGAGGCTGTAATTGCTGCCAAAGGTGCTTCAACAATGTACTGAGTAAAGGGTGTGAATACTTATGTACATGTGATATAAATTTTTTTTATTTTTAATATATTTGCAAAAATTCTAAACTTTTTTCACTTTGTCATTATGCGGTATTGTGTGTAGAATGTTGAGGAATTTTTTTTATTTAATCCATTTTGGAATTAGGCAGTAACATAATAAAATGTGGAAAACGTGAAGGGGTATGAATACTTTCCGGATGCACTGTGTATATCTATACTGTGTATATATACACTGTATATATGTATGTATATATATATATACTGTGTGTGTATGTATGTGTGTGTGTGTGTATATATATATATATATATATACAGTTAGGCCCAAAAATATTTGGACAGTGACACAAGTTTTGTTATTTTAGCTGTTTACGAAAACATATTCAGGATACAATTATATAATCAATATGGGCTTAAAGTGCAGACTCTCAGCTGTATTTTGAGAGTATTCACATCCAAATTGGAGCAAGGGTTTAGGAATTACAGCTCTTTAATACGTAGCCGCCTCTTTTTCAAGGGACCAAAAGTAATTGGACAATTGACTCAGAAGGCTGCAAAAAAAATAACAACGCTGCATGGGCTCTTCCCTCATTAACCTGTCATCAATTAAGCAGTTAAAAGGTCTGGAGTTGATTCCAGGTGTGGCGTTTGCATTTGGAAGCTGTTGCTGTGAACACACAACATGCGGTCAAAGGAGCTCTCAATGGAGGTGAAACAGACCATCCTGAGGCTGAAAAAAAAGAAGAAATCCATCAGAGAGATGGCAGAAATGTTAGGAGTGGCCAAATCAACAGTTTGGTGCATTCTGAGAAAAAAAAGAGTGCACTGGTGAGCTTGGGAACTCAAAAAGGCCTGGACGTCCACGGAAGACAACAGTGGTGGATGATCGCAGAATCCTTTCCATGGTGAAGAAAAACCCCTTCACAACATCCACTCAAGTGAAGAACACTCTCCAGGAAGTAGGTGTATCAGTATCTAAGTCTACCATAAAGAGAAGACTTCATGAGAGTAAATACAAAGGATTCACCACAAGGTGCAAACCATTAATCAGCCTCAAAAATAGAAAGGCCAGAATTGACTTTGCCAAAAAACACCTGAAGAAGCCAACCCAGTTCTGGAACAGCATTCTTTGGACAGATGAGACTAAGATCAACCTGTACCAGAATGATGGGAAGAAGAAAGTTTGGAGGAGAATTGGAACAGCTCATGATCCAAAGCACACCACATCTTCTGTAAAACATGGTGGAGGCAGTGTGATGGCATGGGCATGCATGGCTTCCAATGGCACTGGGTCACTTGTGTTTATTGATGATGTGACAAAAGACAGAAGCAGCCGGATGAATTCTGAAGTGTATAGGGATATACTTTCTGCTCAGATTCACCCAAATGCAGCAAAGTTGATTGGACGGCGCTTCACAGTACAGATGGACAATGACCCAAAACATACTGCAGAAGCAACCCAGGAGTTTTTAAAGCAAAGAAGTGGAATATTCTGCAATGGCCGAGTCAATCACCAGATCTCAACCCAATCGAGCATGCATTTCACTTGCTCAAGACAAAACTTAAGGCAGAAAGACCCACAAACAAGTAACAACTGAAGACCGCTGCAGTAAAGGCCTGGCAAAGCATCACAAAGGAGGAAACCCAGCGTTTGGTGATGTCCATGGGTTCCAGACTTCAGGCAGTCATTGCCTGCAAAGGATTCTCAACAAAATATTGAAAAGTAACATTTTACTTGGGGTTATGTTTATTTGTCCAATTACTTTTGAGCCCCTGAAATGAGGAGCGTTTGTATAAAAATAGCTACAATTCCTACATGTTTAATCATATATTTTTGTTCATTAAACCTAAAGTCTGCACTTCAATTCCGTTGTAGTTGTTTCATTTCAAATCCAATGTGGTGGCATGCAGAGCCCAAATCATGAAGATTGTGTCACTGTCCAAATATTTTTGGGCCTAACTGTATATATATATATATATATATATATATATATAAATAAAGGATTTTTAGGATGTCTGAATTTTCAAGTCAACTCTTTCCAAATGGTTCTTACATAGAGTTAATTTTTAGCGCCTGGTCTTTTTATGATTGCTGCATTCTGATATACAAGTCATAAATCTGTTAAAGCAGTCTAAAGTGACATTTCAATGGCCTACCTGTACTTCAATAGATTTGTTAAATTCAGCCTTCAGGATGTCTTTGACTTGGGCTATGGCATATCCAATAGTGGCAGCTGAGGGAAAACCTGGAGAGAAAGTCAAGGAAGTCCATTCAAATTTACTGAGGTATTTTACAGTATCATCCCTATTTAGAACACGCAAGAATATCACTCTGTGCTTACAAAATAGTTTAATCCCACAACTTTTGAGAAAAAACACTTATCATTAGTGTTATATGATGTTTTAATATATAAACACTCACAGCATTGAAGTGTGTTACACATTCAGTGATGATAATACATCACATTTTCATACAGAATATTTACTCTTTACTTACCAACCCTGACCAGATAGCTTGGCCTGGTGATGTCACAGAGATACTGACGGGGTGTGGTGGCAGGCAGGCTGGTGGTAGTTGTAGTTCTAACGGTGGCCTGCGTTGTAGGCACAGCAAAGGGTGTAGTGGCCATGGGGCTTTCTGTTCCGGGCTCGGGCGTGAAACCCTGGTCCCCCATGATGGAGGGAGCCAACGTGACGTTAGACGTCGACTCTGTGATGTTAGGGGTTAACTGGGTGGTCGTCAAGGTGACGTTGGGAGCAGGTGCCGTGGAAACGATGGTGAGGGCAACGGTGGCGGTCGGCTCGCGAGCGACGGAGGTGGACGTAAACCACAGGATGTCCTGGAGGGAAGAGGAAGTGACATCATCGTCATGGGTCTGGGCCGTGGCAGCAGGTACCAGCAGAGAGCTGCTGTTCAGACCAGCGCTTAACGTGGGCGTAGGGCCGGCGCTGGTCCAGTCACTCCCTCCAGAGGAGGACAGGCCTATGGAGGGGGTCGGGCCGAGGGAAGGTTTCAGAAAGCTCTCGGAGACGCTGGGCAGGCGAGGTGTCGACGCCGTCCTGTTAGCTACTCCCTCGTCGTTAAGGAGCTCCGAGCTGGTGAGGTCTGACGACGCCTCCTCCTCCCAGGTGGAGTTCTCCTCTGCTCCTCCTAGCGTAGCCGTTAGCATCACGCTAGGCTCCACCGTCAGGGTGCTGCTGGGGCTGACGGGTGGCAGGGAGGAGAAGCGCCGGGAGACTGTGGCGTTGCCGCGGTGCTCGGGCCCCGGCCGGTTGCCCTCGGCGACCTGGTCGGTAAAGAACTCCACGCTGTTCATGTCCGGGAGCAGCAAGTCGGTGGGTTCCACGGAAAACCGGTCCGACCAGTCCGACGTCTGGTCAGGTAAACCGGGGGTGGGAGTGGGGCCCAACGCAAGGGGACCGGAGGAAGACGATAAAGAGGAGGAGGCCAAGTGAGAAGAGGAGGCTGGGGACGGGTGGAGGGAGGAGGAGGAGGAGGGAGGAGGGCGGGTGAGGCTGGGAGAGGGGGCGAGGGGAAGGTGGAGCGAGGAAGAGGAGGAGGAGTGAGGAGGGTGGGTGAGGCTGGGAGAAGGGGCGAGGGGAGGGTGTGGCATGGAGGAAGGGGACACCCCCACCCTGGAGGGGAAGGCGGTGTCGTAGCTCTCGGTGACGGAGTCCTCCAGGTCGTAGAGGTCGCTGGGGACGTAGGAGGAAGGGGAGAACTCGTCGCCCTCCGGCCCCAGTAAGGACATGGTCTCAAGGTAATCCCCAGAGCCCCAGTCCACGTCCCCCGTGTCGGTGGGGGAGAAGTCCTCCAGCGGGGTGGCGGTCAGCTGGGACGCGGCCAGCCAGGGGTGGGGGCTCAGGGGAGGCATGGTGCCGGGGGCCGGGGCCTTTAGGTGGGTGTGGATCCCCTGAGCTGGGTCATCCATGAACATGGGCTCTCTGCTAGGGCTCAGCTGGCTGGGATGTGGGAGCGTCCTGCTGGGAGGCTGCACTTGCAGCAGCAGCCGGTCTGGAGGCACGTAGAACCCAGACGGCTCCAAAGACAACTCAGTGCGGTTCCACGGTCCCTTGGGAGGGTCCATAGGGCTCACGGGAAGTGATGTCACGGGGGTCAGAGGCTGCTCCGAGGGCACTTCCTGGATGCCGGGGGCCAATGGGGGCTCGTCCAGTGCTTTGTGGACCGGGTCTGGGAGAAGGAGCAGCGGGGAGCCGGAGGTCGCGGGCGCTGAGGGGTCCGTCTGGGCCGGGACAGATAGAGGCCTGAGAGCCGGTACCGTCAGCGGGCTCTGAGAGGAGGTGGATTGGGAGGAGTTGAGGTCGGCAGGTTTCAGAGCTCTGGAGAGTCTGGACAGCCCGTCAGACAGGCTCCTTATGAGAGGGGGGGTGGAGACAGGCTTCACTGAACCTAAAGACACTGGGTCAGCAGAGGTCAAGGCTTCAGGCTGCAGGGAAGGGGAGAGGTCTCGAGGCGAAGGGTCCACAGCGTGTTTGTGGGTGGGTGAGGGGACGAAGGGCCGGGGGGTGGAGGGGTGAGGGGGCTTGGAGGGCCGGGGGGTGGAGGGCAGGGGGTTGGAGGGGTGAGGGGGCTTGGAGGCCTCGCGGTGGGACGCTGGTAAGGCCGTCAGCGGTGGTGGAGGAGGAGGTGGGGGTGGTTCTCCCCGGCTAGATACCTGTCCGACAGTCTCCTCCAGTGGGGCAGGATCTAACAGAGACCTGTCTGCTAAACAAACAACAGAAATAGCATGAAGAGAAGGAGAGGCAGAGAGAAAAAGAGAGAGGCAGAGAAAGAGATAGAGAGAAAAAGAGAGAGGCAGAGAGAGAGAGAGAAACAGACACATCAGGCAAACAGAATGACAGGCTGGTGTTAAATTATGTTCACGTGCCCTAAATGTAAGTTTTAATATACTTATATATGATTGTAAGGTGATTATCTTAATTATGCCAGAGTGAGCCTCCCATATAAAAACCAAGGCTTTGACCAGTTAACCCGCTTCTGACCTAGCATTGCAGCGAAAACCTCCTACATCTGGAAAGCCTATTAAGGTAATACTAAACATATTAAATACGAGTTATTAATATTGAATAGGCCTGGGTTTACTTACTAGCCAAACAGAATAAGCTGATTAAAAAGCAGCTGTGGAGAAGGTGAACTCAGCCTGCTCAGTGACTCAGTGGGGAAACCTTCCCACAGCCTGATAAACACTGTGTTGTTGTATTTTCATTACGCCAACACAGCAATAATCTCCCCTCCGCTGAACGACCTAGCCTTGGCGGGGCGGGCACACCAATAGCGCTACTTTGGCCGAGCTACTTGCTGTACTTTGAAATGAAAAATGGATCCCTTACACATCGAGCTTCCCATCGATGACTAAGAAACTAATGAGAAGGAAGATCTCTGGAACCCCCCCTCCATATAGGATTACCATTTATCATGAAACCACTGATTTTCAACCGGGCCTTCACCCCTGCGGGCAGCAGTTACAATGTGATAAATGGACTACACTACAATAACAACAACCACAACTGCTGCATTCTCTGAGACAAAATGGCTGCATTGGTCATTGGTTGTTTTGTAATGTTTCCATATAGTTTAGAAGTTAATCTACGTTTAGATTAGATCGATAGCCGTTTCAAAGACTGAGTAAGATCAAAAATGGAGCTATCATTCTTTCTTTACTTATTAAAATCAAAGTTTTAAGTTGATTATTTAACAAATCTAGACATTGCCAATTTATGAGCCAACACAATTAAAATCTGCCCTTCTCAGTGTAATTAGTACTAAACCAAAAAAACAACCCTTTAGGACACAAATGTTACTCTGAAGTGTCTGCACTGTGTACACATATGGCATGGGCCATGCCTAATTATCAGTCAAATTTCTCATGTTGACTGTAAAATTGAAAAATCAATTAAAATTGACAAACAGTATACCACAGGGACTGTGAGAGTATAATCAGAGTAGGAAAGCCAACCATAACAGAGGGCCAGGCTTAGTTTATTAGAGAAAGGTTTGGGGCTAATCCACCACTTTACAGGAAAAATATCTTTATCACAGCACACACATGATGACAAGCAGAGGGTTCTCCATTAAGCTATTCCCCTGCACACCAAACTATATTTTGTCTGGCTGAATATGTTGACATGCCAGGAGGACCATATGTTCTGGCCGTTAGGGTGTGCTACTTACTGAAGAAGGGCTAGGCCATTGGAAAACCACAGAGTTGGACCGTGTAATGATAAGAGATCCATTTTTACTTTCATCAACGAACTCGTCTGGCTTTCGAACAAAACAACCCAACCCCACCTGGGTCACATCCAACGAGGCTAAAAGTCATTGTGGATTTTTGCAAGTGATACACACATATCTCGTCTGATACACTGAACTTACGAAGCAGACTCAAGCGTCAAAGGCTCTCTCTGTAGTTTGGCTGTTGCATAACTTAAGCAATGAGCATCATGCATAATTGAATGGGGAGCTGCCTGTGATTACACAAGGCAGTCACCATCTCATCCATGTGAGGGGGTACATGGAAAGCGTCTGTGCCACTGCTGTAAGGCTTCAACGATTCACAGAGCGTCTTCAAAGGGGGATGCAACTAGCTGTATCAGTTTGCTTTAGTTTATATTCCAAAGCATGATTCATTAATTTCCCATGAGCACCACTTTCTGAGACCAAACAGCAGCAGCAGTGTGGAGAAAGATACACGCAGGGTGAAACTAAGTGAGATGAAACAGCATGAATACAGTGTGTGTGTGTGTGTGTGTGTGTGGGGGGGTGGGGGGAGTTCATCACATGTTAAATTAGATGAAAGAAAAAGGGGAATGGTCACTTCTGATGGCAACTGAAATGAATGCAATGATTTCCAAAATGGACACATTGTGACAAGGTGATTTTTAGGTGGAGGCTTTCTATCATGAAAATAATTAAGATAATTAGGCTATGTCAAAAGAAGGAGCTTAACAATCAAGCTTCATAAACAAAACAAGTATGATTTCAAGTCATGGAAAACTAAAAGATTTCTATCCTAACAGAACTTGCTCTGAATTGCTATAAGCAGGCCTAGTCCTATGTCTCTGTTGGTGTTATGGACTGGGAGTTATAATCATATGTTATTAGGGGTCCTGAGTACGAGACCCAGTAAAGTAGCGGCTGTACTCACATGGCAAAGTTAAGCATGAACCAAGCCTAGTCTAGTTAAAAGGTTAATAAGAGAACCTGAAGAAAATGCAAGCAAAATTTTAAAAAATAACGGTAAACTAATTAGTCGTAACTACCTTGGCAAATGAGCAAGAGAGCTATTAGGCCGAGTTACAGGCATCATTTTAATTTCCCTCAAGAGAAAACATCAGATATTTACTTTAAAGGGTCTACTAAATCTTGAGCTTCCATCAGAGCCTTCAAACACAGTGACTCAGTGTTGGTCTGTTGTGACGCTGAGTCTCTGTACTTTGCCAACGCTCGGCGCACACACTTCAAAACAACTACAGCGTCAGCTGAGGTAAGGAACGGGGCTATATTTAAAACAGACTGGAGACAGAGGAGAAGCTTGTCAAAGAAAAACAAAACAGAAATCTCACATACTTCTGGAACAAACATGTCTCCAATGTACTTCACTACCACTCTGTACCTGAACCAGGACGAACGATTGGTTTTGGCCCAGACAAATGTTTTGCTGCTAAGAAAAGACTTAATGATCTAAAGATATAACTGCATAATGAAACCGGGTTGTCATAATACTGAACACAATCAGGTCGACATGTTTGAACGATGGAACCTTTTTCATATAAACAGGAGGTTCACCACCGTCACACTGGGTGCCAGGCCAGACAGGAAGTCGTCCCACTACTGATGCAGAAGCAGCACACAGTGGTCCACATAGCGGCCAGCTCCTCTGAGCATAAGACATATCGAGGGAGGGGAGCAGGATGAGGGTGCTGGTGTCGTCCCCTTCTGCCAGACATGGAGGACAGTCAGTCTCCTTCTGCCAGACATGGAGGACAGTCAGTCTCCTTCTGCCAGACATGGAGGACAGTCAGTCCCCTTCTGCCAGACATGGAGGACAGTCTCCTTCTGCCAGACATGGAGGACAGTCAGTCTCCTTCTGCCAGACATGGAGGACAGTCTCCTTCTGCCAGACATGGAGGACAGTCTCCTTCTGCCAGACATGGAGGACAGTCTCTTCTGCCAGACATGGAGGACAGTCTCTTCTGCCAGACATGGAGGACAGTCTCCTTCTGCCAGACATGGAGGACAGTCTTCTTCTGCCAGACATGGAGGACAGTCTCCTTCTGCCAGACATGGAGGACAGTCTCTTCTGCCAGACATAGAGGACAGTCTCCTTCTGCCAGACATGGAGGACAGTCTCCTTCTGCCAGACATGGAGGACAGTCTCCTTCTGCCAGACATGGAGGACAGTCTGATGTTTCCGCTGGAACACCACAGTCAGCGCGGGCCTCGGGGGCTCAGCCATAGAGCTAGAGCACGCAGAAACGATACACAGCCTAACGAAACTTGATAATTTGTAATCAGACGCTTAAGATGCTATGGTTATTAGCTTGTTGTTGCCAAGGGCAATTATGTAATCAGGTCCTCTCCCTGTTTGGTAGGGTAAAAATAAAAAAACACGTCACGTATTTCTACAGGGGACAGTTGGAGTGCCTGAGAATGTCTGTTTTACAACATTCCCTATTGGTTACCATGCTCCCCAGCTGTCTGTACCAGCGTCCTGTATGAGACCCTACAAACCTCGAAGGAGAAACCAAAATGTCACCTCACCTCACCACCCCAGCGTATCGGGGAACACATTCATTCACAATTAGGACAATTAGCCACGGTCGGATGGCTGACAAAGCGCTTAGCTAAGCGTGGCAAACATCGTTATTGATACAGCGTTTGTCAGGGGACACAAAAGTCAGCCATGGTCAAGGTAGACAATGATACTGCTGATTAATACATTATGCCAATTAAGGGAATAATTAAAACTATAATTATATTTTAATTGATATAAGCCTTTAATATGGCCATTCCTAATACACAAGTCCATGACATGCTCTAAACAAAGGCTGGATTAGGAAAAAGACATTTGTCAAACAATCCTGTATCATTCTGAGAATAAAGGCCTTGGCAACAGGAGCCTGGACGGACAGTGAGACCCCCAGGCTGAGCCTTTCCATTGGCTGCTGCTGCTGACGGCACAGAGCTGATTGGTGGATGGTCCGCACACTGGACACGGTGAAGGTGGTGGTGGCACAGGATTGGGACAGGGAATGGTGAGTTGGAGTGGGAGTCGGTGGGGTCGGGGGTGCAAGCCCCTCAGGGAGTTTATCTACAGTAACTGGTTTCTCATTAGACTCAAACGTCACGTTGTGTCTCCGTCCAGGGCTGGCCTTTGTCCGTTCATGTCACACTGACAGACAAAGACTACAGCTAAACCAATTAGGATCGAGGGAAATGTAAGATAATGTAAATGCATATACAACAAGATACGAACGAGGTTGGGCAAAGCCTAATGAAAAAGTGACACGATACAAAAAAAACCTAACTGGGGGCCTGGCTGAATTATTAAGGTGAGCATGGTGTTGATCCTCCAGGGCTGGTCGAGGGTGATGATAAGTGGGGCTGGAGCCGCCAGACTGCAGGCGGACTGCCCGAGGCCGTTGACATGGCACTGGGTAACGGCGAACAAAAGGGCCAGAGGAGTCGCCTGCCACTGCCACCTGTCAGGGGAAACGGGAGCTGGTCACAGCCGACTGGCCACGTAATGTTAGTCCCCCTCCATCAATGAGGCGTGGATACCCTTCACCGCCACCCCCTCCAGCCCGCCTATCCGAGCAAAAACCCCTCACCGCAACCCCCTCCAGCCCCCCTATCCGAGCAAACACCTTCAAATATCAGATGACCACCGCCGCTAATGTCAAGTTGGCTCAGAAGGATGGATGAGAATGGTGTTAGCAGCGCAACCCATATCCCATACAGTCATGTTATTATGCTTTTAATCTGTGTGTGTATGTAGACAAATCTTTTAAATAAAAGATTAACTATTCTACTCAGAGCTACTTTTACCAGTGTGGTCCTCCACAAAGTAAAGCAGGAATACAGCACTGTTCGGTTTCAGTACGTATTCCAGAACTAGGCTAACGCTCAGGGAATTTCATTAGTCATTACATAAATATCCTATCAAAAGACTATTTTTGAATGTGAGGAGTTTAACGCCTTATTTGTTTATATGTGTGACGTGATAGCCTATATGTTCTTTTGTGCAGACAGAGTCAATAAAAGGGGATTTTTCATCAGTAGGTGATAGGCAACAACCTATGCATCCCTTTGACATGATCAAAAACATTTTTAATATTATTCAACACTACCACGTTCCAATGTAAGCCGTTTTAGCTGACAGAGTGAGTTCATGTTATGGCAGCATGTGAACATGAACCTGCAGCCCACAGGTATTCTCCTGTAATAGCAATCATTGATCAGAGGCTGCCTGGTGGTGGCTGACTGACAGGTGCCCTGGGTTGAATTGGGGAAAAATCACCATTTTCTCCCAAAACAGACCGGAGCAAAAATATTACACATTGGAATGGTTAAGGCCAAGGTTCCTTTGGAGACATACTACATGGACAGTTGGTCTAGCATTAAACCCTCCCTGGGTACTCTAAATTATGTTAAGTAACGTGGACATAGGTTTTGC
>JAPMUY010007498.1:0-56330 GCA_026901105.3 Galaxias olidus | reverse complement strand
ATAATAATAATAATAATAATAATAATAAATATTAATAATGAACATAGATTTTAATATAAGTTACTACCAACAATGCCTATAGTTTTGAAGAGAATATGGTAGTAAGGTTCACATTTGTGGAAATACATTATATGTAGCCTATATTGAATATTTGGTATTTTGTTCAAGTGTCCTTCTTCTGGCTCTGCACTAGAATGTTTACTACACATTGTATTGCCCTATCAAACTGTGCTATATTTCTAGCGATTTGTATCTATCATTTGAATCAGACATACACAAATATAATGATAAGGAATCTCAATAATGATAACGATCCCCAGGTAGCCGAGTACTTTTTAAATTAAAACATTTCACTGTACCCTGTAATTGGGGACCAGGGAAGAGCAGGCATCTATCAACCAATTGCTGGATTTAGAAAGGTACGGAAGTGGGCGGAAGTGGGCTGACTACGCTGCATTTGCACAGAAGCCTCTATCAAGTAACAGGTCTACAAATGGCACCACCACCCCCGTGTTGAATTTCTACTACGCCATTGAAGCAATACGCATTTTAAATTAATAAACGAATACATGAATCCCAAAGGAACCCTTCAACAATATGAACATAATACAGAATTACTAGTTTGAAATACTTACACCACACCAAGGTCAAAGGGGAAGCTGATGGGATAAGCAGAACGCCGTAAAATGCCCCTATGTGTAATAAACACATCAATATAAGATTTTTCCATACGATTGTCCTTGGAGGCTTGGGACCTTCTTTTTCTTTGTATGTGTCATCAAACGCATCATCCCTTGTAGTTAGAGACGGATCGAGAACATTCCCGTTACTGGACCGGTGCCTCCCTGGACTCTCTGCCTCCGTTTCTGTCATTCCCAAACGTTTTTTCGTTGAAAACACTGTGGCAAGATAATGTAAATAATTTAGCATCTTCAACTGCAAGGCCAGATGGGTAATATATTTACAGATGGTAACACAATAACCTGAACAGTTGTTGGCCTGGTGGCTAAATTGTACTGTTACTAGGCTAAAGCTAGGTATGGATACGTGTTACGAAAGCAGATGCAAGTGATGATGCTTAGCAGCTAACGTTAGCTAGCAGGTTAACCTGCTTTTGGTCTGATATACAAGACACATGCAATTTCATTTACAGAAAATATATAGAATAAATTGAACGTACCAGCTCGAAATGCAAAAAGGTGACTAATGATTCCAAATTGTGTTATTTTATTATATATATAGCTTCCAAACTAATTCAACTAACGGCAGGCGGTTGGCACGCGATTTGATGTACAATTTTTCTCATTACAAAACCAAGCGCATCTGTACAGAGCCAGATGACTTGTTCAGTATATAAAGGAGCCAACAGCGATTGGATGAGCCGGGCTTTCACACCGCCTTACCCGTGACATCCCATTGGTTGTATACATCTGCTGTTCCGATTTCATTCAATTCGTGCCAGAAAGTATTTAGTGAAGATGACTTGCAGTGAGGTCTGGAATAGGATGTCATTTGATTTTCCATCGAACGGATTTATGTGAGATATAAAATAAAACGGAACATCAGTAAGGGAAAAGTTGGCAAAAATCAATAGAACTACTCAACAGGGCAGATGAACGCATGAGCAGCCCATATTCCCACGACTATGTGATACATTCCACAGGAGTCCTAGGAATTTAACACTTTTCATAGTCATTTGTGCCAGTGTTCCACATCGGATATAGTGACAGTTTAGTTGCATGTAATACATAACGTTTTACTGCGGTCAATTTGGTAATTCAGTGGTGCCTTCTGTCACCATCTAGTGGTGATTTGTGGACACAAGGCCGAATTACAGGTGATATGCATTTTTGATTAAAACTACTTGGCCAAATCAATCAGCTTTATTTTTGACAGTTAACCAATTTATTTAACTTCTAATTTGCATTCATGACTGGAATTCTAAGTATTCTATGACGATTGTCTGGTATATTTAATGTGAACACTGGAGAATATATCTAAATGTTGTGTCTTGTCAAAGCCATGTAAATTAAAGTACATTTTCTAAGTTTGTTTTCTGGTTAGCACTATCAGTTGTTCTTTTAACCGAAGTGTGCGACGTTCACCTCTACCATGACGTCATCACAAAGCGTCTTTATTTACTAGAGCCAGTAGAAGCCGCAGTGATGGAGGTAAACAGGGATGAAGCAGAACGCTGCATTGATATTGCAACGGCAGCATTGTCCAATAACCAGCCAGAGAAGGCCCACAGATTTTTACAGAAAGCGCAAAAACTATTTCCCACAGATAAGGCAAATGGTAAGTAGTAAAGGACGGCTAAGAGTTGAGAAAAGCTTGCAGCATCCTTCAACATTATCGTCTGCATCCCGCTCAGCATCCTTAGGAGAAGGCCCTCTGTTTGTAACTAGGCTCTCTCATTGTAGTATGTTAGGATCAGAAAACGTTAGACATTAGGATTTATTTTTCATTGTATATTAATTACCTAATTTATGTGCTATGCTCTTATGTCATTAACTACATGGAACTTAGATTGCATTTACTATTTCTAGCCTTGCTTGAATTGATATCCAAGAATGGGTTTACCTCCAAAGAAAGTAACCACTCTGAAGCCAGTGGAGATGCAGGACAGTACTGCCAGGGGACAAATGAGGGTGAGAGAACTAGTACTGGGGAAAAGACCTCGGACAACCCCAAATCATACACCTCAGATCAGTTGGATGCTGTCAAGAGGTATGATAGAAAAACAAGTATGGAAAATACAAGTATTTAAATCAAATGACTGTAATTTATTTTGTACAAGACATGAGAGCTGTTGTGGTAAACCTATTTTTTCAGCATAGCCTCTTGAATAATAGGAAATTACTGGACACAAAAAGTATATAATTTTTTGTTTTCCGTACAGTGAGTTTTTTTTTTGCAGGAGCATGCTTTTTATGCCATGTATAATAAGCCCTTATTTGAAGTATTATAAGCATTATAGTCTTTCATATTTGGACATTTTGTTTCGGATTCACTTCACACAGGGTTAAACAATGTAAAGACTTTTATGAGATTCTGGGAGTTGATAAAAATGCCTCTGAGGAAGATCTGAAGAAGTCTTATAGAAAGCTGGCATTAAAATTCCATCCTGACAAGAATCATGCACCAGGTGCAACGGATGCATTTAAAGGTAACCGGTCACAGAGACTCTGCTTTTAGTAAAAATTAATGTAGGACTGAATGCTTGGGGTAAACCTATTTTAAAAATTTGAATTGGGATATGTGTTGGTCAAAAAAAATGGATACATAAATCACAATTTGATTGATTTAAACTAATTGCATATGACTTTTTCTTATTACTACAGCTATTGGGAATGCCTATGCTGTTCTAAGTAACTCTGAGAAAAGGAGACAATATGATCAATGCGGAGAGGAAAAAAAACATCCTTCAAGACAAGGACAGAATAATGGAGACTTTGCCGCAGATATTTCACCCGAGGATCTCTTTAATATGTTCTTTGGCGGGGGGTTCCCATCAAGTAAGTTAACTAATCTACTCTTGTTTAATAATAATGTGGCTCACTTATAGCTCACTTACCACAGCATGATGTTTATACCATTATACCAGGATTAGGGGTTTGATTCCCACTGTGACCATCCATACTATAAATGTAAGCACATGGTACAGTTAGGCACTTTAGGTAAAAGCTAATATGTTCTATATAGTGTTATAATCAGTCACCCCTTTAACCATACTGTTAAGGTATTGAGACCTGTATTTGTTTTTGACATCTGGTTTCCTCCTCAAGGTAACGCAAATGTGTACAGTAGCGGTAGAATGCGTTTTCAGAGGCCAGAGAGAAGAGAACGACAGCGTGATGTAAGCTATTGTTTTTCTTGTAATTGCAAGGGATTCAATATACACCATCCTTTTGACCAAACATGTAAAAAAAAAGGAACAGCGATGAAAGGCTATATCAAGTCATTTTAAAATGTACCCTTTGATTCCAGAACTGCAGTCAATACAGAATTCCATATTTCTTTCAGTGTTTCACTTTTTTGCATTTGACTTGATATTTTGCAGGGAGGCCTTGCCCTCTTCGTGCAGGTCATGCCCATCCTCATCCTGGTCATTATATCAGCACTCAGTCAGATAATGGTATCCAACCCCCCCTACAGCCTGAGTTTCAGACCGTGAGTGGGATCCCAATACTGCATGCTTGCATTCTGATGTGTTGGGTGGTGGTGAAATACAATCACATAAGTAGTGGTCAAAGTTTGGTTTGCCAATATCGGCAGTTTTATAACTATTGTAAAATATCTTTTTGTAACCATTCTGTTCAAATGTTTAGTGCACATTCCCATCCCGTCATACCCTCTACTTCTCTCAGTGTAATCGGAATTAATGAGGGACAAAGACTATGCCACCACTGAACAGTATAATTTCCTTGTGTTCGATCAAGTTAGTTTCAGCCTAAAATAACTAACTCTTTTAACTTTGTACAGATCAGCAGGTCACACACACAAAAGACTTACGGAAGCACTTAGAGTGCCATATTATGTAGGGGACCAATTCTCTAAAGAATACAAAGGATTGAATCTCAAGAACTTGGAGAGGACAGTGGAAGACGATTACATATCTAACCTCCGAAACAACTGCTGGAAGGAAAAGCAGCAAAGTAAGTTTGTTTTTTTAAAACAAGCATTACTAGGATATATGACAATAATATCCTAATTTGTTTTGATAGTGTACCTATAAGTAATATATATGGCTGATTTGTATTATAAATGTTTATATTGAGACACCATAGTATAAAAATAAATCAGATAAATTTAGTTGTCTTTGGGGTATTTCTTGAATTTCTTGCAGAAGAGGGCATGCTATACAGAGCCCGTTATTTTGGAGATAATGATCTTTACCTGAGAGCACAGAAGACTGGCACGCCAAGTTGTTCGAGGTTATCTGAGATCACGGCATCAATAAATGATTGAAGCTACTCTATTCTTATTGGTAAGCTTTAAAAGTAATGCTTTCTGAATTTTAAAACCCTTAATGTCAGAGGATTTATTTGTGGAACTATCAGTTCTGCGTTTTATAATGATTTGTACATAAAAACACTTTCTGTTTCCTTATTTTTAGGTTGGCTTTAGAAACAAGTCATTTTCATCATAAAATACGTCAATGACATCACCATTACTTAGCAATGACAAAAACACTTTCATTAATAGTTGTTTATGTCTTGCTTAGATGTTTGTTAATGGTCTTCGAAGACATGAAAGGAGGTCTCAAACCATATCCATGAAAATATTTTTTGTTTTTGGATGTGTTATCTGATGAGGCTTTGGGATTTAAGATGATTAAATTACTTTGAAACTAGCTAAAATCTTGATATTTTCAAACAATTGATTGCAGTAATACGTACATGGATATGATTAGTCCTGCTATCACATAATCAGAAATAATTCCAGGCCCTTATCATGATGTGGACCGTGGACATTATGCTTATACTGTACATGTTCTATGATGATTCTTGGTGGTTGCAGTATAGTCTACTAAAGTACAGGAACAAAGAATTGCAGCTGCCAACCTGTATAAAATTATGCTTTTCAGCGTTCTTTATTTATTTGGATATGGTGAAATCAGTGAATATTAAAGATAAAGATTATTCTTTTTAAACTATGCAGGGAATATAATTATGAAAATACTACTTTTAGTGTTGTGTATATACTAATTTGTCAGATGCTTCCAGGCCCTGTCAAATGTCAACAAGTCAATGTCTGGAGTAAAACATAACCTCAGAGTGTTTGATCTTCAGTTTTGTGTTATGTGTCTGATAAATACATATTAAGGGTTGCACTGAACAATTTAGGATTATCGGATTTGAGTTTTGTAAATAGCAGAGTAGGTTAATTAATATTAATATTTAAATTTTATGGTTTTCAATGTATTTATTGAAAAAAGATAATTACAATTTTGCTTTTATTCACTCTAGGGCAATAATTACTGTAAAAGTAGCATCAAAGCTATCCTCTTGAATAAAAGATGTAGAAAATTTTGTTTTTTTTCTCAAACTGGGGAAATAAACGTTATAAAAACTGTGCTCTAGTCATCCTTTAATTATTCATTGTATTTCGTTTTTAGCACTTTTAAACAAATTGGTTGCCAATTAAGTACACTGAACGAACAACATACAGACAACTATCACACACAACTCAGTTTGAGTGATACCACGGCAGCCAATTTGCGCCAGACTTGCTCACACATTGGACACAGTTGGCAGTTACTGGTCAGGGCACTGGTAGGAGTATGGTGCATGTTTTTTATGGTGGGAGGAAACCGGAGCACCCGGTGGAAACCCACACAAACACGGGGAGAACATGCAAACGCCACACAGAAAGGCCCTTGGGTGAGGTGGGGTTCAAACCAAGGACCTTATTGCTGTGAGGCAACAGTGCTAACCACTGACCCACTGTGCTGCCTTATTAGTATGTGAAGTCATGAGGGAAAACGTTGCACCTGTTTGGTGACATTTACTGTAGTGGAGTGTAACATGTACTGCAGTTGATCGCACCCTGCTTCCAGGAGGCTACGTCTTAATAAAGATGTCCGAAAAGTTTATAATTTCAAGCTTGTACATATTGCCATTCCAAGGGAGTGCTAGTAAAGTTGTGTTGGGAGAGTCACAGAAAGCCAGTAGTGGGATTTTTTGTGAAAGGCCCAATCAATCCCAAGGATTCAGCACATCACTCTGAACCAAGCTAGCCTTATGAAAATTCAACATCAAAACATATTTATCTTCAAGTGTGTATATTGTGGTATTTAGCAGTTGTATATTGGACTACATTCCTAGTGCAAAATATCAATTGAGACAGGTCATAAAAGGTAGAATCAAGTTTTTAAAAAACATTTTTATTGTCTGCATTCATGCAGTACAAAAACAGTGCAGTGTGGCTGTTTGCATATCAAATAAATAAGACATAGTTAAATATGCAGGACATGGACAGATCTACAATGAAAATGATCAAAAACATTCTCATAAGTGACTTACACAAGAGATAAAGGACAGTTAGACCTTATTTTGGTCTTCAATCAAAAAGACAGTCTGGTCCCTTTGTCGTGGAGTATATTTACGTGTACCTTGTCAAACTATTTAGCACAGAAAAAGATTGTGGTCTCCTCAAAAAGAAAAAGAAATTGCAATAGAGCTAGCTGCCATAATCTGGTTTCAATAGAAGCTGAGGTACACTTTCTGAGCAGTATTTCAGTCAGATGTAGTGGTTTTGTTTCGGGAAAAGTGCAGGAAAAATAAAAACTAGATGTCTAGGTCAACTGCCTGTCATTTTTCTATGAACAGAGTTTACTATGATTTCTTCAATGTACATTTTACGATGTCTCCCTTACAGTACATAAACAGCATATAAGCTAGGTGTACCAAGTCAAACTTAAGAAGGCAGCATACACTTAACAAGCTACAATCAAATGCCAGTACCCCAATGTTAGCCTAGATGGGCATATAATAAGCAACATAAAGCTTCGCTACTCCACTGAGTCTTTGGATTGTTCAGCACTCTTCAATAAGCATTTCTTCTGAACTGTACAACTTCTTTTTGATAATTTTAAAGCCAGTGCTTAGTCTAATGGCCTGTCGCACAACAGGAGTGGAAGGCAGCTTTGTGCTAAAAAGTCCTTGAATTCTGGGCCATAATCCTCCCGATTCAAGCCTCAGCACAAGTGTAAGCTGAAAAGTGGGGACAAGGTACGGGTCCACAGCTATCTGTTCCACACTCTGGCACAGGTCCTTGTGTTCCACACAAAGATCGATGAGAGCACCCCTCAAACCACAGGGCTCACTAGCTGCCAGATGGAGGAGCTCACTTCCGATGTGCTCTAGAAGCTTCTCTGGAATAAGAAGTTTAGAACACCTCAAGGCACAGTCAGATTCTTTGGCTTCCCTCAGGCTTCGGGCAATGATGTCCACAATTTCTTTAAGTAGGTTCACCTCAAAAGGATCATAAAACCGTTCCTCATCACATGCAGAGATGTCATTAGAGACGTCTGACCCTGTTGCAAGGAAAATGTGTAAATTAGTATCGCACATAAAACCTATGAATTAATGTAATACTTTTATTAATTTCACAATGTAGATTAACAACTAAATAAATGTACCCGAGTCAGACAGATCACTTCTGCTTCCATTGTTTGAATCCAAGTCGATGCTGCTGTTCACTCCTGCACTGAATTCAGTAAACCTCTGCATTAGTTTACCCCAGGACAGCCTTCTTGGAGAACCTTCCACGGGAGAACGGGGTAAACGGGAGACGTCCGTAGAGACAGGCATGGTTGAACCGTTTGTCAGCTGTCTTGATACCCAGTTCTGCAAAGGAGACAGAAACAAGAGTAAATTTTCAAGTCGGGATGAAAACAAAAACTGATGCTAGTAAATTAGTAGAAGGCTGATATAAAATTGTAATTTTAAAGCAAATAACTTAAATGAAAAAAAAGGGCTAGCTAAGAACATATCTGCTCGTAAGTTCTTTGTTGCCAGCTTTGTCTGTGGTAAGCTAACACAACGTACGGAAAGAAAACTATGAAACTACTTACGTATTTTTAAGTTTTGTCTCTTTAGATTATCCGTTGTCGACCTCGGTACGCGTCAGCTTTGTTTTCTTAAAAAAAGTTATTGTCAACTACAAACAGAAACGCTACGTGACTCGTCAACCCAAAATGACTACTCCTGTTAGCTGCCAGCTCTGCACCAGATTCTGCAACAACAATTTGGTTTTATACGGACTGTACCAAGAGCACGCCCATTTCTCACTTGTCGGCCAATCAGAGTTGCCCGCACGTTATCGAAGTTCTAGCTTGCCTGGTAACATGCCAGCAGAGAAAGAAAGGGAGCTGGAGAAAGAGAGAGGGGGGCTGGGGCTGGGGGCATCTACAATCACTTGCCCTGACATGTATAACTGTCAATGCTATGAGAATTTAAGAATTTGTAAGTAAATAAATTATTGCAAATATGAGCATTAGCATGTACAATTTTAGAGAGGACTCAGGGCCACCGAAAGGTTTAACTGCATTACGTCATATGTTTTCAAGCATTACATCATTCTTGAGCCATCAGACAGTGAACCAGAGATCCATACAAAGAAAAAACACTGCAGTACCAGCCCAATACTGCTTAGAAACATATAGGCTATCGCAATCTAGGGGTGCCTATATTTTTATGTATTGCCATTCAGAAGTGCAGTTTGGCATATCTATGAATCATGCAACTTATTAATAGTACGTATGTTAATACAGATAAAAGTGATTATTTGCACATCAATTGTTTAATTTTTTTAAACAAATATTCATGTATTTTGCCTGCAGATGCAATGCCCTTTGTTAAATTATTGAGATACAGACAAAACACAGAACATCTTCCTAATCAGGGGTCCTCAACATTGTTACAATTAACATTAGTGGTTGATGTAAATTGTCAAGATCATTGATAAAACAGTGATATATTTTAAAGTCAAATTGTGTTGTGTCAACAAAGCAATAAATACCAACTTACAGTAATTTTGTATCTTGTTTTGAGTCAATCATGCAGAAACTTTACCTACAGTATTATAGATGCAGTCTGATGTGGCAAATTTCAAACCCTTAATCACAAGTAAATATAAACTTTGGCTACGGTCATTTACTGAGTGTAAAAGGAAGAATGTATTCTGTGTTCAAGTTTTAGCAGCATGTCTGCAATTATGGAAACAGAACCTGGGCTCACAACTACATCCTTTTAGCCACTACTTATTAGAGTAATGCAAAAGCATTAAATAAAAGTAAACATTTTATTTGCAATGAACATAAAGTGTGCTTGCTGGCAGCAATGGAT
The DNA here is from genome assembly GCA_026901105.3 of Galaxias olidus. NCBI lineage: Eukaryota > Metazoa > Chordata > Actinopteri > Galaxiiformes > Galaxiidae > Galaxias > Galaxias olidus. The sequence goes on along the minus strand of JAPMUY010007498.1, from coordinate 46,476 downwards.
TTTAGTTGGTTAAATTCAAACTAATAATAACAAGAAAAACAAAATGAGCAAATGCTCTGCAGTTCATGTTTGCTCACTGAGGAGGAAAACAAAGTTTTGAAAGGCTGCCAAATTCACGCATTGTAATAACACGTGAGGTGGAGAGGGGACGGACTGTTCTTTGTGATCAGAAGGAACTGAATGAAAACAGAAACGCAACAGAACATACTGTTCTTTTATGTTAGGATGATGCTATAAAAAGAGGGGTAGTTTCATCTGTACATTTTATAGCAAGTCTCCAAAACAAAACTATGACGTTAAAATGTGCTTTCTGTAGGAATAGATACCTTAACCACTTGATTACACCAGCAAGGATGTTTGGATACTTGTTGATTTAGAGATTGTTTTCAAATGTTGTACCCAGTGGATGGTCGGTGACGCCTTTCATGGAGCACAATGAACTAAACAGTTGAGGCGCAGGGTAGTACATGCTGTGCGCAATGATTTCCGGCTTATTCGGTAGATAACAATCATTTGTACTTTTCAGATGTTAAACCAGGCTCAAGATCAGAAGCACTAAAGGGGCAGGGCAGAGACAGCTAAAGTATAATGCACATTTTAGGCAATTGCAATAATAGAAAACTTCTTGGCCATACTTGGTAGAGGTATTGTGTAGCTGTTGTTGGCAACAATAGCTGCAAGCAGTGACTGAGGAATGTCCATGTACAATTTTGTTTACAGTTTCTCTTTGTTCAAGCCTGGCTGCATTATGACATTTTAGAAGGCAGCTGTATTGACGTACTAAAGGATGAGAAGACACTAACCTGCTGCATTTCTTAAGTGTAGCCATGTGAAGAAGAAAAAAGTAAAAACTAGTGCAGATCTATTAAGTCACCCCTGACCATCTTAGCGCTTGTACTTTAAGTAGGTGTGAAAATCAATTCAAACATTCAGACAAATAAACAAAACAAAAGGTGCATGGTATAATTTAATAGGTTAATGCCACCTTGAATGAAAAACTGAGAACAAAAACACACTTAATAATAATAATATAGAATTTGCCAATTAAAAAGACCTTCCCTAACTACCTTCAACACACAATCTCTTTGTCATGATGGTTTTAACAATATTGACCTATTCAAAATAGATGACAGATCTAAACTAAGAATAATAGTCAGTGTTTGGAGAATGGCAAATAAAAGCGTTCTTTTTTGTTGCCTCCACACAGTCCTCTTGAGCCACATTTTACCCAAATGTCAACTATGATGGAGTAAATCCCAATAGCTGTTCAATTGGTTTATATCGCCACTCATCTGCTTCAAGCTCTTCCACCAAACTTGCAAGCTTTTCCATTCTGGTTACCTGTTGATCTATAATAAAATAGTACCAAATAAGACTTATTAAACTCCAAATGATGCAAAACAAATCATATTAAACCTAGTGGTACCTTATTTTGTCAGCCATGCACAATTATATGTATTATATCCATCTGATAAATTTTTATTGAATTCTGAATAAAGTAACATTCTTGCGACTACTACTTAATACTTACCATGTTTTACTTGCTTCAATGTTGATGCAACTTGGTAGCTGAATACAGACTCGCATAAAAATCTGTCAGAGCCATCTTAAAGCAAGAGAAGAAAAGTTAGCAAAGGTTAATTCAGTAGTTCACCAGGGGTCGATTTTATTTACTATAGCATAGATACACACGAATGGCTGTATAAATATGCGTCTTTATTTTTATTAATGTGTCGACAATACCATTTTCTCTTTCAGTTTTTAAAATTAGGCCTAATTTGTCTTCCTCTGTAAAAGGAACTTCCCATGCAAAAATTCTAAATAACTGGCCTTTTTTTAGTGATCACAGTATAATCTGTAGTGGAAGGCTTGGGTGAGGGAGTTGAGGTGGGCAATATATCGAATATACTCGATGTATCGCGGCTTCTTCTACGTGGGATGTAGTAATTGAGTATATCGTGAGTATAAATTTGTCACATAATTTTTTAAGTCGCCAGCTCGACACAAAAAGAAAACTGTTCTGTTAAATTTAACTTGGTTTTGATTTTCCCCTTTCTGCATGCAAGTTTAAATTTTTCCAAATAGAAACCACTAATGAATATGAACAATAATGTTTTAATGCAGACATTCATTGCAGGGACTACTAGAATCATCATACTGGTGTGACTGCATGCATCAAAGGGTTAAATCGAGCATTTAGTAAGTGCTATATAGGATATTTAAAAACATCGCGATATATAGTGTATCGCGATATAGCCTACAAAAAATAAGTTGGTAGAGTTTTAACTGCACCAACGTTTTAACTGCAATGTCCTACTTGCATAGCCTACACTACACAAACGCGGAAGAGGTTGAGCCAACAATTTCCGGCCTAATGTCAGCTATTGCTAAAATGTCAACATTATGCAAAAGCTCATTCAATGGCATAGGAACAATACATTTGGTATCACAGAAAATAGCTATAAAGAAGAAGCATGACGTTAACAATCTTCCAATCTAGGTATGTGACCAGGAAGTTTGTAATATTTGAGTGGAACGTTATGAGCCCGATTCTAGTGCACAATGCATTTTATTGCGATGTAGGCAATGATGCATGTGTCATTACCTTCCATCATTTCACCGGCACCTTTAGGATAAGTGTAAAGAACTTTGCGTGGAGGGATAAGTTCAGAAGCACTGAATCCAGACCCTGTTACGGAGCTACCACTGACACCCCCAGCAGAGGAGGATGAGGACGAAGCTGCCATCATCGCAAACACGTTGCAATAGCAAACACTACAAAAATAACCTAACCGCAGTTCACACAACAAGGCCCCTTGGCATTCTGTACTGGACTGGGGTTAAAAACTGGTAGCTGGCAATCTAGTTAGAATTAATCAAAAGAAAAGCTAGAAAGCCAGCTAACGCTAGTAACTACTTACTGCGTTAAATTCAAATACAATACACTCAAGTTTTACAGTTAACGGTGTTGCTGGTTCATGCGTTGGCGTTGTCTAATGTGATGGCTATCCGGCTAACTAACTACCATCGGATAATAAAATAGTCTTACTGGTTAGCCTGCTTTTCGTTAGCACACAGCAAACAAACTATGTCTAGTTTTTACGACGTTTTTTTTTTTTGTCGCCACATCGTTTTACGTTCAGCTAAGAAATTATCGATTGCTATGTATAACAGCTGGGAAACTTAGCCAGTGTTCTTTGTAGCCACATACCTTTGAGATCTTGTATTTTCGACAGGAAGTAGGGACGGGTCAGTTGGAAAGCCGTACCGCGTTATTATGGATCTCACTGCTTTTCTTGGAGAGACACGCCCCATAAGCGCTAGGATTGGTCTCGTTAGAATCTTTCTGTTATGTCCAGTGTCCCTAATCTTAATCCTAACCTTTACCTTATTGTTTTTATGACTATCCATAATATTATTCCTAACCTTAACCTTACTGTTGTATGAAACATGTAAGATAACTAAGCATAAAAAGCTTCACTGCCTAGCAATCAACACTCGCGCAGGCACGGCGCTTGGCCAATCCTAGCACTTGAGGGGCGTGTCTTTCCAAGAAAAGCAGTGGGATCCATTATAACACGGAAATGCCCCATGTTAGCGACATAAGCATTGATTTACTGAAATAATATGGATATTTTACGTCCTCTTCTAATAAATATTAATGGAAGGATATATAGACGAAATGTCGTAAAGGATGAACACCACAAGGAGGAAGAAGAAGATGATTTTAATTACGAGGGTGCACCAGGTAGCTAACTTAAATACCAAACATAATGTTAGTTTCTCGAGGTTTTGTAGGTCTAGCTAAGTATGACTGCTACCTGTAACTTTTGATTCTACTGAAGTTCACATTTCCAGTCTTTGCTGATGTGCTTGTATTACTATTGTTTATGATAACATGCAACCCTATGAGAGAGAGAGAGAGAGAGAGAGAGAGAGAGAGAGCGCGAGCGCGAGCGAGAGAGACTGACTGCTTTCTAATGCTTTCAATGTTGTGTTGTTTAGCAAGTGAAGACTTTGCTGATGAAACCTGTGATAGCCACTTCATAGAGCAAACCGATAAAGGCTACTGCTGTGCCATTGACGTTCCAAGTGTTCTTTACAAGTGAGTGGTAAAATGGGCTCATGTTTGATCTCTTTTTTAGATGGGCCTGGCCTATATTACAGTCAAAGACTGTATTGTCATGTCCATAAGGTCTAAAATGGCCACTGAGATAACAAGGGTATTTTCGTTTGGGTTGCAATTAAGGTATATCATCGGGAAGAAAGGAGAGACACGCAAACGCCTTGAGTGTGACACAAAGACCTCAGTCAACATTCCAAAACAAGGAGTTGAGGGGCAGATTGGTGAGTAGTTTTAGAGCAACAGGTGAGGACAAAAGATCAGTGATAATGTTACTTTATGGCAAAACATTTGTGGTTTCCACCCTGCTGACTGTCTTTGTCTGCCTAATAGTTATCACAGGTGTCCAGAGGTCTTCAGTTTCCTCTGCTGTCACACGTATTGAGGTCCTAATAGAAAGTTTCCGTAAGAAGCAGCCCTTTACACACTTCCTTTCATTTCCTCTGAATCATCCTCAAATTCAAGAAGGCTTTCTGAGATGGAAGGATGAGGTCCTGGAGCAGTGTTCACAGGTAAAGATGATTGTGACAGGCTGAGAAAGGTCAATGGTCTAATGTTACAAGTTGAGTGTCAATGGTCTAATGTTACAAGTTGAGTGTATCAATTTGTGTATGCATTGACCGATACGTTTGAGTTACAGTCCCTCATCAGTCTATAAAATCTATTTGTTTTTTTGCTCAGGACAATGGAGTAGATGAAAACATCTTTCAAAACCCAGCAAAACTTCATCTGACAGTGGGTACTCTTGTACTTCTGAGTGACACAGAAGTAAATAAGGCATGGGAACATCTACAGAGGTGTCAGGAATTTATAAGGTAGGTGTCAAAACTGAAGGATCTTATCACAGATCAAGTTTGATGAGGGCTCTCACCAAATTAATCTCTATATTTTTTTGCTCTGTTATGTTGTCAGGAACATCACAATGCAACAGCCTCTAACCTTGGAGGTCACTGGCATAGAATACATGAATGATGATCCAGGCATGGTGGATATCTTATATGCCAAAATTATTGTGAAAGATGGGTCAGACAAGTGAGTGTGATTGACTGTCTATCTGTCACTTTAGGCTTGTTTTCTCTGTCTGACTACAAGTTGACTGTGCTATTGTGTTTTTAAACAAATAGTATAAAATAAAAATTTCTAGTTAACTTCATGTTTTGCTGTTCTACTGATGCCATTTTTTATTAGGTTACAGGCGATTGCGGACCAGTTGGTAGAACACTTTGTCTCAGCAGGACTCATGTTCAGGGAGTGGGACAGAGTGAAGCTACATGGCACCATCATGAATACACTTTTCAGGAAAGAACCCTCAGGTAACTAACAGGTTGTTCCACACAAAGTCACACACAAATAAAGTGCTGCCTTCACCAAACATGCTTTTAAATTTTCCCAGTAACATTATATTTTGTCTAGAACAGAACATAATTAGTAATCGCAAAAACACATTCTAGAGAAGGCACGTCAGGGCGCAGCCTCTCTCCATTTGGATTCAGCTTGGACTCAACTCTGTTTACGTGCCGTGTTTTCCAATTGCTGCAATAGTAGCTTCATTCATTTTGGCCATGGATCAAGTCCAGCCTTATTTTTCAAGCATTAGCTTACGCAAGACTGTCCGAACAGCGCAGCACAAAGGATGGGTAGAATCAGCACTGATCATGTTTACCAGTATGGGAACAAGGACTGTTTTAATTTGGTAGCTATTTTTGTTTTTACTGCTGATGTGTTGACATTGGAATAATACATCCGGCGTAATAAAAAAACAAACAGGTATTGATCTTTATAACGCAGGGCATATCCCCTTAGTTGTAGGTACACATGTTTATTTCATCCTGTATAGATTCTGGACTGAGGTAGTTCATGAAATGTCAGCAGATCACTTGTTTTATATTCTCATTATTCCTCCAACTTCCATGTTGTATTTTTAGCTGAAGACAGGGGTGGACCAGGAAAGAATATGAGAGACCGAGAGGCCTTTGATGCAAGGAATATATTAAAGGTTAGATCAATGTGAATCATTCCTTCATCCAATATAGATAAGTTGTCTTGTTTAATTGCGAATGTGTTATTACATTGGATTAAGTTTCATTACACCAGAAAGTTATGGAATTGTAAGCAACATCTGGGGAAAGGTGGGTAATGTTCACATTTAAACATTTAATAAGTTCGAAATAGTGTATCATCAAGGGTGCCCTCTCTTGGTTTGTAATGCAAAACCTACTCGTTTATCAACTTTAATAACCTCTTCAACAAGCACACAAAAATGTATTTCAAAACGTATTCTCCTTGTCTGTGGTTGAATTATTTGCCAGATTTCATTTGCAAGCGAAATTAGTTAATTTAGTTTATTTAATCATAACAAGATCATTGTCATGATTGTCTCAACTTAGTCTTCTGTTTCATGATGTAGTATACATGAATACCTTTTGTTATTTGGGAAATTGGACCTGTTATATCATTACAATATTACTCACAATGTTTCAACTTGGAGCATGTGCCAAATGTTATGTTGGCTGTATCCATACTACACATGTATTTGGGAGCGATGTCTCATCTTTTCGTTATTTTGTGAACATGTTCTTTTTTTTTTTGTCATACCAAGAACTTATCCGACCACAATACAGTTTGAAACAAAAAGTTGTATAAAAGCATTTTAGTAATTATAGGTTAATAGAATTGAACTGTTTTCACGCCAGCTCAAACCACAGCAATGGGATATAATTGAATAATAAAGATAATACAAATGTCTATTACTCTTCCCCTGCTGTTACCACAGAACTTTGGCTCCTTCCATTTTGGGGAGTTTGATCTGAATGCTGTCCATATATCACAGAGGTATTCATCAGACTGCACTGGATACTATACGTCAGCTGGAAGTGTCACCTTTTCATGATGACCTACAACGATGGGCATTCACTGAGGTAGGACTTCATAGAAAAGTTATTTGATAACTGTGAGGAAACAGCCAACATCAGTGCCAATACCCAATAGGTGGCAGCATAGGTCTTTAATTGGAGTAGAGCTATCAACCGACTGCTGAAACCAGAAGAATTGGCTGTTCGAAATAGACAAATATTTGTCACAAGTTATGTAACTTGTTAATAGATCATTTGTTGTCTAATGATTTTTTTAATGATTAAAAACATTCTATATTTTAGATCACTATTTTAGTGCTTTGTTAGTGCTTTATTCTTACATGGGCAAATTATTTCATGCATTGGAACTAATTAATTTAAACATTGGGGAGAATTGGCAGCGTAATAAAGTCTGTGAAAGCAGTTATTACACCAAGACGTCTGAAAATGCCCTCTTCCTGGGAGGGAATATTTTAGGGTGTACTGTCACAGCTTGACCATCTCATCTCTCTAGCAGCCCCTTTGCTGCCCTCCCTCAGTAGGTCCTGCCACCCACTGCTTGGCATGCAGAAGGGCCAGCTCTGGGTGGTCGCAAGTCACGTTGATGTGAGCTGAGGGCACATTGTCCGTCAACTCTGCCACCCCCCACAGCATCTCTCTCTCTCTCTCTCTCTCTCTCTCTCTCGCTCTCTCTTTCTCTCTCGCTCTCTCTCCCCCCCCCAATCTACCCTTCTCTCAGAGTTTATATGGTTATATTTCCCCATGAGTCTTTTCAACAACAGCCATTAGACAAGGATATGTAAATATCTCCATCAGGCAACAACACACTGCCGGCCAAGGATTGATTGTGGCACTGTCTCTGGCCTTGAAATGTATGATTCCAACCTGGCATTGGACAGGGCCTAATCAGCCAGGGGCTGTCTCCAGGGAGCATGCTTGTTAGTGTTGGGACCAGATATAAAATCACAGTCAGGTAACATGGCGACGGGCATTCTGGGAAATGCCAATACCTCTGCACATCAACACAGAGTGAGATCATTTGCAAGTTGATTAAATTCAATGAGACTGCACAATTCATTTTCTTTTGGCAGGTAACATGGTTCAAGATGTTTTGGGCAGATGCCTGCCCGTTATGAATATGGTAGGAACATGTGTCAAGGAATGCCATTATACATAACTCAAGAACGTAGCACAGTTACCAGGTGAATTTCATCAAAGGAATAGCTTTGTTGTACACCTTACCAGTGGTATGTTAACACTTTCCCTATAATGACTAGGTTAAACTTTGGTTTGATTCACGTTTTAATTATTGGACGCATTTTAGCTTTTAGTCGTGCTTTTTTAAAGTTGTTCCTTGCCAAGTGGATAGTGTGTGTCGGTTTGGTGCAAGCTTGACACGCATCGTCTCTGTGCCACAGTGCATTTCTGTGACTAATTAGGCAGCTCTTTGCTGTGAGAATATCCAGTGAAGACCCCTGAGGTTTGTAGTTGCGCATTTGTCCACCTCAATAAGCCAGGAAAACGAGATCTCTCAATGCTATGGTGTAGTAGCTATAGCAAATTCCTATATAGAAAACATTGCTTAATCATCTAACACAGTCAGTCATTTTAATGATTTCCTATTTTGCTCATTCAATTGAAAGTAAATATTGTCTAGTTTGAAGAGCTGCGAATCTGAATTTGTATTTTTTTCTTTTTTTAATGATTGCAAAAGTCAACCATTAACTGTAAAATAAAAAGATTTGACGGTGAAGCAGTCTAAACCTATTTTTTGACTGTTCCTTTGTCATTGCTTGTGATAGCCTATATTTACAGCAAATTTCGTTATCTTATTTTGGTTTGTCTGCTCTTGTAACATGCATGGCTATTGTTTTTGGTCTAATTTGCATATTTGATTTCATGCCAGTTAAAAAAGTTTGGCAGAGTGAGACCTACTGTATACAATTGAATGCCAAACTTTTTCCATAGTAATATTGGATATTGCCATTCAAAACCACACATATAAATTTTCATACTGTAATTAGAAATTAAGCCCTCAAGTATTGGATTGATTTTAAAACATCTTGAAAGAGATGTTTGAACAGTATTTGACCTTTTAAGAAAGGAGGATGTGTTTGATTTACATGCTTGAAGTGACTGGAGCACGCAGAGAATTGATTAAGCTGATAATTAATTTTTAAGGTCAGGGTAACTTCTTTTACTTCCGTATCCTATCTGTAAACTCCAAATGGAGAAAGGTTCATGCATATACAATTTTACTCTCAGCCATATTTAGCAGAAAAGGATTATGGAATTTGAAAAATAAATAAATCAAGGACTGACATACTTGGGATGTGCAAAAGACATTGCATTTAATTATATGAAAAGCGATGTTGAGGAATTTAGGATGTGTGAAAGAAAGTAGAACAACAGCATATACAGGAACAGAAGGAATCAAGTTTATTACACCTAGCACTAGAACATTTATTTCATTCTCATTGTGTCTTGTGTTTAACAGGACACTCAAGTTGACTGCCATTGGTACTCTAATCACTGTGTCACTAGTAGGCATGATGAGGGCTTGATTGACAGCTGAGGCTAGAGTATTTGAAAGGTGCAATATAGGCTATGCCCCCATTGAGCAGGCAGGTGCACCCTGCAGCAGCTCTATATCATTCAGGGGACTAAGTCTGGAGGCCAGCAGCTGCTGTCAATGTCTGTTTACCTAGCGATCTATCCACACAGACAGGAGAGGCAGCCCCTGTGTGTTTGAACAACATTTTAGGGGAGCCGTGGCTGTGGGGCCTGTGCAGCGGAATCGGAGATAAAAAGATGGAGGTCCATCTGAGCTTTACCTGGTTAGTTCAGCTGAAATGTACAGCAGTGCAAGTGCGTCTCAATGATCTTTCATTGTTTCAGTGCTTTTGTGCACCTGTTTGATTTCTTAAATTATGTATGTGTGTTTCTGTTTTTATGACCAATGTTGTTACTTTTATGCATATCCCCGTTTTACTATAAGTAATGTGGTTGGCTGCTCCTGGACAGAAACAGCTGGGGATTGCTCAGCCATTGTAGATATTGGCTCAGCAATAACTCATTTTTAAATAAATCATCTTCAGAGACTAAGTGTGCCAGAAATGTTGAGTATGAGCAACCCTCTCTATTGTGTGCGGTAATTGAAATGGTGCTTTGTGGTATATGCCTCCCCTGCTGTGGCTGCCTTCACTGTAAATGAGGACTGTGGTGTGATAGGCACGAGCAAAATGCAGGGAGACTGCTCCCCACTAACTTAGCACTTTTAATAGCTGTGTGACCCAGTTTGAATCCAATTGAATTAAATCCACACATTTATAGCTACTCCACTTACAGCTGTAAGTCACTGGAGATTACTTATTAAATGCCTCCAATGAGATGTACCATCCGTTAGAATTTCAAAGCCTTTCCTTTTGATTCGTCACCTTCCATCTGCTTTATTAATACCATATTTTTTACTTAATTCTCTGTGCAAAAACCCTTGGCCTGCATTGACACAGTGTGAGCCATCAGGTCTAGTGAAATGTTGGTATTGCAGATGATTGACAAAGCAGTGGGTTGCCTTTTGCAGGTCAGGTCAGATGAAGAGCATCCAGTTGGGCAAAATTGGGGAGATCTCCGTGGACCTGTCACATTGAAACAATAAATTGAACTGATAATGTAAGACAGTACCCCATTGTGCTAAGGCAAAAAAAAAAAAAAAGATGTGGAGTATTATATCATATCATACACCAAAATAAGAGGCTGTATGTTTTCTTTGTTTCCGTTGCCCTGATATAAATAAAAACGTTCTATCAGCGAATGCAGTAAAACTCGTATGATTGGATGTATTTTTTCTTTTAGTGGCGTTAAATGTCATGTTTTGGAACAAAATGTTGATATTATAAAAATAAATATTTTTTGCTAAGTACTTTTCCACTTTTCTGCAGCAGATATGACAGATCGTTTTATTGTTTTTTATTTCAACTTTTATTATATGTATTGCAATTTTTTGATTTGATTTTGGGTAATGATAAGCAAAACAGATTGCGATGGAATGGGATTAACAGGATTGTGCTTTGGAGAGAACAAATATTTACAGATAAGCAAATCTTGCTAAATAAAAAAAATCTATTTGCAGTCTGACTTTATTCAAATAAGGAGTGTTTGTCCCTGACGTTTTGTGTAAACTGATTATGTTGAAAAGAAAAGATTAGTTGCACCAGCCTGCTTCTGGAGATGACATCAGTTAATCCTCTTTCAATTAAAGGCACTCTTCCACAGCTCACCTTGAGGGAGTCAAATGGGAAAGGAGAAGATCGCAATTATTTAAAAGAGTGTTTACTGGTGGGTGTGTTCTATCTCTTTTTACTAGAAACAAGTTTGTTGGCTGAACCTAAGTTGTTTTTTAAGACCCCAAGACTAAGCATGAGACTTACATTTAAGGTTAGTGTCAGAAAAAGGGATTATTCCTGTGCTGGTTGCTTGTGTGGATTTCAGTGCTTCCTGCACATCACCATAATCTCCTGCATATGCAATGATATTTTCCATGTACCCCAAGAAACAGGCTTAGTCTGAGTCTCAGTGCTGTTTTCCATGATGCCTGGTCTGCCTTGTGACCGGTACGATAGGATACCACTATGGATCGCTACTGTAGGCCTGGAGCCCTTTTCAAGGTTAGTGGTGACAGTCTTAGAAATGGGGACCCCTGTTCAATCTGATCTTTCTGATTTGTATTGAAACTACCTGACTTGATACACAAGCCCAACTTCCTTATCGGTATGTGGGTTTTTTCCAGTTCATGTTGCTCCTGCTACTCCCAACAGCAACCTGATTTTGGCAGACTCCCATAGTACTGATTTCCAGCTCGGTCTACTCTGAATCACCAAGAGGATGCAGCACATTCAGCCTGAGCAAGCCATGATTAATGTTTACCCCTCTAATCACCACCATCATGTCCAGGGCCTCATCGTGTTGACGTGTACAGCTGGTGGTCTTGGCAGGATGCCACTCCTGCCCTTCGCAATCCTGGAAGTCTGCAGGTTCTGGAAAGTGCATCTGCCATGTTTTGATGACAGTGTCAGAGATGGGATGGTCAGCATAGCAGGCAACATGGTAAAATGATCCTGTCCCTGAGGACTCAGCATTGGTCAATAGGTGTAGCCTTAACCCCCTATGAACCTTCACAAAGTATTAGCCTTGGGATTAGAGTTATCTCCATTGGAAAGAGACAGCAGTGTTAGTGAGACAGAGCCATGCAGGTTTTACGAGTACGAAAATGGGGAAAGAAGGGATGACCAACAGTTTCTTTCATTGACAGTGGTTTCAGAAGTAGCCAAATTATTACACACATTTTCATGTTGTTTAGCTGAACATAAAAATAAATTAATGAATAAAAGAGTTTTAGTAAAAAAATATTGAGATTATCATGCAATTGTCTTGTGGTTCAGAAGACGATTTATTTTCTATTTTCTCAATGCCAAAATTAAAGATAATAGAGAATCTTATAAACTCCTAGCAAATCACCGGTCGCTCTCTTTTTTTCTGTCTCTATCTTTCTATCACCCCACTCTCTCTCTCTCTCTCTCTCTCTCTCTCTCTCTCTCTCTCTCTCTCTCTCTCTCTTGCTGTAATTCACGCACAACGCTGACTGTTCGCGCAACTGCAAGGACGCCAGTGAGGGACCTATTCGAGGCAGGGCAACACAGCATCGTGAAAACCGTGATAGCGAAGGGTGTATTGCACTGAACAACTGACCTGAACAACATGATCGGAATTAAAGATCTGGCTTGCATCCTGATGCCTGTTTTCTTTCTAGTCGGGGTATCGATTCAGGTAGATGTTAAAAGCGAGAAAGAAGGGGAAAAAGCAGGAAATTTTATGGAAGATGAGCAATGGCTTTCTACAATCTCTCAATACAGCCGTAAAATCAAACACTGGAATCGCTTCAGAGATGTGAGTCGGCTATTTAAAAATGTACAAAAATGTAGAAGATACCTTGTATGTTGAAGAACATATCGAATGTATTTACATTCTCTAAGTTATGATTGTTAAGCCGTTGTGTGTAAGGTGTTGCTGATTACGCACAGTTCTCTGTCGATCTTGGATAAACGCGCAATAAAACATGTATTTCCAGAGCAAGACATCTATGTTAGACCATTCTAAACAAATAACATTGACAAACTAGTCCCACCAAATCAGTTTTAACAGTGCTTATTAACAACAGTCAATACCCAATTTAGTTTGAAGGTATAATTGAGCAATCTGACTATTATTAACCATTTAGTAAACATAGGCTATTGCTTTGTAATTGAGAGGGAAAGTAATGTCTTAAATACTGTCTAGTCTTGAATAGCCTACTAGAAATAGGTGTGTGTGTTTGCATGTGTGCAAAAGTGTGGTCCTGATGAAAATTCTCTACAGTGTGGACCTAGTTCATTTTGGATCCCCATTTAGCCCAAGGCCCCCTATATCCTCCCCCAATACCCTCCCTAACAGCACCACTGTGTTGGTGTGTGTGTATGTGTATGTGTGCGTGCCTGCGTGTGTGCGCGCGCGCGTGCGTGTTTGTGCGTGTTTCTTGCTGTATTTTGTGTGTGTGTGGCAAAGGCTGCATTTGAAATTAAATTACATTTATTTAGTGTCTTTGTTATTAGCCTTTGAAATATGGAAACTTATTTGCAAGACTTCTTACAGTAATCTTTCACTTTTTGTGTGGTGAAAGCCACTGTATTATATGTTATAGGACGTCTTACTGCTTAGTTTTAGCATGGGATAGCAAGGATTTAAAAATCTACACACACATTCTAGCTATGGCATTTTATAAATCCCTTCTATCTTTATTTAGTGATCACTATAACCTGATATTGCCCCATGTTCAGTTGATCAGACAGAGTATTTGTGATTAAATGTAAACCCCCCTACAGCCAGTCTTTACCATGTACATCAAAATATAATATAAGACAACAGGTTGTGTGCCTTTCTCCCCCCTTTGGAATTGCTGTTCAGTCGGGCAGGCTCTGCGATGCTTATAGCAAGCAGTGTTGATTTATTTTGAGTCATGATGTCCCAGCTCAGTGCGATCCATTCGTGTTATGCTGCAAAACACAAACAACCACATGGTGGGTGGAGGATAGACAACAAGCATGGCTTCAATAAGGGGGCAGGACTTTGGGTGTGGCAAGCTGGTATGGCAGAGAAAATCCCTCCATGCCAAGGACATAACACATGGCATGAAACAGAGCACAGGGCACTCTGAGGGGGAGTTGGTTAGCAACCGATCCAATCTCAGCCTCTACCGTAACAACCGGACAGTCACTTGTTCTTTGTGCCAGAGATCGGGCAGATACGTGTTCTACAACCTAAAAGCATTAACCCAATTTAGATGACATGCATAGATAGCTAAAACACAGATATGTCTTCCAAGCATCTGAAGGCTCTATCACAACAATAATCTATCAGCCTCCTCTTTTTAATCTTCTTGTGTGGTGTTGATCATTGGCAACATAACCTTGGAACTCTTCAGGCTTATGGGAATGTGTTTAAATCTTTTTCTTTACTGTTTATTTTGTATAGTTCAAGCAGCTCTGTTGGCTTTAAGATATGTAAAATAATAGAAGCTGGTCTTTAAAGTTCATAAAGTGCTAGGATTATAATTAGCTGCATATAACACAGTTTTTCAACTAATGTAGTTTATGTTGATCTGAGAACTAGTCAAAACTGGATTAAAGTCTACTGTAATAATATTATTACTATAGTATTTCAAGTGGATTTACTAAATCAAATGAATTTGATTTGCCTGCTCACCATACTAAAAAGCATAAGACAAAAAAAAGACAAACAGCTGTCGAGACAGGAGTTTTCACTGATGACTGGCATTTACACTCAAGTTGTCATCATAGGACATCACACTTCTAAAATGTTAACACTTTAAGTACCTGCCATATCTGTTGTTGACATGATGCCATATCAGTTCTCTCCTGCCTCTCTCTCTCTCTCTCTCTCTCTCTCTCTCTCTCTCTCTCTCTCTCTCTCTCTCTCTCTCTCTCTCTCTAACACACACACACACACATCGGTAAACCATGTGAAAACGTTACTTAACTATTTTGCCAAGTGCCAAGGCAGCCAAGGCAGCCAAGTCAAAGGGAGTGAAGATAGCGACTCTATTTAAAGGAGACTTCCTTCCTTCTCCAATGATGAATTGATCGCACAGTCAAAAGGGAAAGTAATAATCTCATTAGTTGATCTCATACTGTCTCGTGCATCCAACTCAAATGAATACTTAGTAGGTCTGGTACTCCATTTTAAGGTGTGTCCTGTGGCTTGGATGACATCCTTGGCTTAGTGAGAACCAAGGCCAGTGGCAAGGCGGACAGTGCTTTGCTGTTCACAGTTGAATATCCCGTCCCTCTGAGCCACAGTGCATAGAAGAAGCTCATTAAAGGCCAATTCACTGCTCTCTTTCCAACCACAGTGCGCTACTAAGGATTGCACCTGTTATACTGCCAGCTACATTTTTAATGAGGCTACATTTCTTCATCCTCGCTTGGAAACTAAATGGCTTCTCAATCCCTTAAGTTTTCATCAATGCAGGGCGAAGCCGATACGGGAATGAGTCGCAGGCTTTGCACTTTGAAAAAAAATCTTTGATGACCACATTTCAAAAGAATGTGAAGCAATTCTCTTTCTTATCTGGTTATTATTGTATTTATTTAACATTGAGTATCATTTCAAATAGATATTTCGGTTCAAAATCCATGTCTCTTGTCCACATTGTTGTCAAACTCGCTCTACTTTTTAACATTCTGCAAATAGAGAAAACAAACAACTCAAACTGCAGCAGATTAATACTAAGTGACCCTAAGTTCCTTTACTGATGGCCCAGTCAACCTGCCAGCTGCCGGTGTCCTGCTCATGTTACTGATCCTAATTGTTTATTAGCCTACCTCAGGATTGATGCACTTAAAGCTATTGTGATTCAGGATATGAAAAATGGACATGAATGTGACATTATGCAACTGCAGATGATAACAATGTTTACTGTTTCCAATTAAGGGACTCTTCAGAATAGGGTGGCAAATATAAAGATTGAGGAGACAGCAATAAATAAATGAGCTGATGTTATCATGTGCTTCCTAAATCCCAGGGTCAGCCTATCAAAGCAACCATCTGTGGCTTTCCACAGTGTGCACACTAATTAGAACCAAATGGCAGAGCCAGTGGACAGGCTTGTTTTCCTGCTTCAGTCATTACATTATATAACCATGCAAGGAAGTGGCAACCTGGGTGGGGGTGTGTTTCAGAGGGTTATGACTGGCTGTGTTTGCCATCTTCAGATACGATTCAGAGAGGAAGCAGAGAAAAAAGGAGAGACCACTGGCTTCCCTACACAAGCGTGGGTGACTCTTAATTGAGCTGAGAGGCTGTGTTATACTGCTACATTCTCTTATGGAATGCTATGCCTGCTAGATAGGTATTTATGCCTGTGGAGAGCGAAGGAAGCCTTTGTAAGAAACTCAAAGCCTGCGCAAAATGGGGAAGCTTATAATAGCAAATGTTCCACAGCCCTTCCAAATATTCAACCACCACTTTATGTTTCAATAGTGATGTGACTGATGGAACTTGCTAATTCTTGCAGCACTGTATGCATACGTTTTTCTGTGTCTGAGTGTCACGTATTAGGACAAGACTGTTATAGCCTGACAGAAGGATGGCTTGAAAATCTGCATTTTTTTCTGTCTACTATTTTCTTGCAGATTGCTAAAATGTCAAGCTGAATAATTAGCCGTTCCAAGGTTCTTCATTTTGCCCGTTGTTCATACATTATGTATCATGACATCTGCCTGAAAGTTGTCTCTGCACTGTTGAGGTCTCTCCACACCATTCTGCAAGGCGGCTTGGAAAATGGTGCCAGTCTTTGTCTGCTGGTGGTTTTATTTTCATTTCACGATTGGCACGCTCAAGACTCGATCAATACAGCACCTCTCTAATGAACAAAATGACCCAGATAGCCACTTATTATGAGTTGTTGATGGAAATTGATGAGCTGGGTTTGTAGATTCAATAAAATGTTTTTGTCAAACTGTAATACATTGCAGGTGTGAGTGTAAAGGGAAGAAATGCTTTAGAAATATTCCTGAAAATGTAATACTTCAAACAAAAACTTCTGATAACAGAGAAAAACGAGCCTATAGGCTGCTGATGATTGCTGATAATCCTACAAATTCTTAGCAACTACATTGCTATTCCTATCGGCTATAGGCTAAAATCGTGTTTATCTTGTAAGCGTGGAAACGATTGGACTGCACTAGGTTAAATAATGGGCCCCTAGCATTGTGAAAATATGATGCGATATTGAGACCTAAATTCACTTCAAAATATGTACAAACACAACTATGTAAAATAAGCCAAGTGAGACTGTTTAGGATGATACATTTTCAATCATTAATTTAAGTAATGGCCTCTATCATTTATAATAAACCAAGCCAGGCATTGCCTTAGGTATCAATGCAACGTTGATACATGCGTCCTGAGGGTGCCATTGGTGCAAATGTTTCATGACTTATTTCCACAAAGCATCTTGTCTTAACCAAGACAATTACCTTTCCCTTTTTTCCCTACTGTAACAATGTAACACAAATAACAATGGCTAATAATATGGTATGCAGGTATTCAGGCTAAAAGTGGCATTGATGAATGACAATGGGGATTTTCTGCTTCAGGGCAGAAAATGTTTTCAGTGTTAAACCATCAGACCGAACACTCTACAATGAAGCAAGGATCCCAATGGGAGCTCAAGGGACGTGCTCTTGCCCAAAGATATGTAAAAAAAAAAATATATATATATATATATATTTGAATATATAATATAAGAAAAAATATCTGAGAGACAAAGTAAAAAAAAAGTGAGGGTCTCGTTTATTATTATGATTCATATTCGACTGTAACTGTAAATTAGGGGGGACTTTTTTAACATGGTCCTAGCTGTCTTTATCTCTATTTAAAAGAATTTTTGACTGGGCTGTCGCACGACTGTGTCAGACGTGTGTCTATCAATGACAAGTTAAGTAGGCTTTTTATTCATACAACATGTACCCAATATTTGTATGGCCATTGCTTGCATTTGTGTGTGTGTGTGTGTGTGTGTGCGCATGTGAAGTTGCAGTTGTTCAGTTAAAGACGGGTCTGCGATGGATATGCAGTAGAAAGTCATATTGAAATGACCTTAATCAAGTAAATCGTAGAACGGAAATGGGCCGCAGAGCAAAATCGCTAATAGCTTTTTTCTCAGTTGAAAGAGCCCAGCGGAATCTCATATATGGCTGATATACTGCTTCCCAAAGCCTTGGCGTGGCAGCCGAGTGTGGTCTCCAGTTTTAATATCCACAAGTTACTGAGAGAGATTAACATTATCAGCAACCACAACAATGCAATTTGTTCTCATTCCGAACCCCAACTGAGAGGGAATTAAATTCAATAAGCTACCAAGCGTCTTTAACTTTAGCTGTCCCAGTGATTTACTCCCTCATAAGCACCACTGTGGCGACCTACTATGGTGGTTGTCATCTTTGTTTTTTTCTTAGTCAAGAGTTTCTAAACTAAAGTGACTATCAGTCAAAAAATGTGTTTTGATGGTGGCTGTTTCCAAATATCCTTACTAAGCACATTTTAATTATTTAAGACAGCAAGTATTTATGATAATTTTGAGAAAATCCATATAGTAAGAATTGAGCTCACCCGTAGGCAATTTGGAAATAAGAACACCTTCAAAAAATACATGGGTAAATTAAATGATAATACAGCTTAATGTTTATGTCAATGATATATTGAATTCTATTTATTATGTTTTCTAATTCAAAATAGGAAATCAGAGGATATAATTGGAAATACGTGAGCAATAATATTGTCAAGTATCATGCAAAGATAACAGAAAACATAATTTGAAAGTGTTAGAACACCCACCATTTTGTATCTATTGTTTTGGTTTCTGAAGAGCGGCAAACAAAATGCACTACTTTCCTCCTTGGTCGTCAACCATTTTTTTGACTACTTGTTTTAATGCATAATGTACCTCCTGTACCTTCCCACTGCTGATAAAGAAATTATTATACTCCTCCGACAGAACTCCACCGAACATAGCGTGCGTGTGTATGTCCAGTGTATGTGTTTGTTTGTGTGTGTGTGTGTTTGTGTGTGTGTGTGTGTGTGTGTGTGTGTGTGTGTGTGTGTGTGTGTGTGTGTGTGTGTGTGTGTGTGTGTGGAACCCCTGGTGGAGCTTGTCTTATTATGCTTTGCTCCTTGGCCATGTATCTGCTACTCATAGTGTATGCACAGGCAGGCAGCTCGTCAGAGAGTCTCCTCCATAAGCTCCCCATGCTCCCTGGGGCATCTATCTATCTGTTTGGAGCTCAACCTGAAGTCTCTCTTCCTCTCTCTCAATTTCCACATCTTTGTTTTGCAAATGGAAGAGTCAGATAAGGTGCTACCGAGACTTTTGATGTGGTTCCAGGGCTCTGCTGGTTTCAGCAGAGGCAGCAGCACTGGCAGCACTGGCAGCAGGAAGAAGCCACTAGAATCCATTTTACTGCATCCCTGACTCCTGTCCAATTATTGGATATCTCAGAACACACACTGCCTTTCTTCGTTTTGCACCTATGGAGATTATTCATATGGGAAGCAAAGCTTTTGATATGTCACTCCGTATCAATGATTAGAGAAGCCTGGTATGAGGACTCCCTATTTGTGAGAGCTCATTGGAGACATGTTTCTGTGATGCAACTTCCTGAAATGCTGTCAGGTTAAGCAATACAAAAAGCTCAGGATAAAGGCTGTTTGGCATATGGCTGTGATGTCCCATGCATTTGCTGTTTAGACAGCCCATAGGCTAGATAAGGCTTCTCATGTATGTGGGCGCCCGCATCCCTTTACCTACAATCCTACCTAGCTAACTCAGAAACTTGAGAGATTAGTTCAGCGATAATGTTATAACTATTTCTGAACCGCAGACAGTCCATCGGCAAAGCATAGCTCCCAGTCATGCATGTTATTTATGCATCATTGGTCCAATTCAAATGATTTAGTCTGATATAAAGGCAATGAAATTAGCTAGTTTGCGAATCTGGTGAGAGAAACTGTCAGTTGCAGAGCAGAGCTACAGTACCTGCAGTTTGCCTTGTGTACTGTACTGCATTGCAGGCAGGCACCCTACCTTGCGAAACAACATGAGTGTGTAGCCTTCAGGGCCAGGCACACTCCTGCTAAGATGATCAATTTGATGCAGCTCTGTGTTGCGTGCAAATCTCATAATGCCCTGACATTCTCCTCAAGCTAAGATGCCTCAACATTCATTGTGTTGTGTTGTATTTATCTCTTGGACATCTTTTGTCTATTGCTTTTCATGCGTATTGCTCCTAAGGAGTTCAGTCCTCTTTTTTAAACCAAGAACACAATCATGATTTGAGTCTGCAGATATCACGTTGTACCAAAGAACAAATGAGTCATGGCTGAGGGACACGTGGACTATACAGCAAAGACTACCTTCCAGTTGATGGAAGAGTGTGTCTTCAGTTGTTACCAAACGAAATGTGTTTCATGTCTACGTGAAAATGGTATTCTGTGCTCCTCCGAATTTGCAAGGCCTGTACGGACAGATATAGAGTTCCCTTTTGAAGCCCTAATGCATTTCTAAGTGGATGAAACTGCGGTGGGTCTGCACCATTAGTATCTTCCCCTCTTTCTCGTGGCCCACGTCGCTTAGTCTTTTTCATTTCAGAAACGCTCGGACCAAGCACAAGGAAACAGAAAAGACACTGCCTCAGCCGCTCAGAGACACAGCAGGCTGTATCGGTCGCTATTATGACACAGCAAAGGCAAGACGCACCCCTGCTGCTCCTTGGTAACTAAAGAGAGAAAAGGAGTAGAAAGGGGCTGTTGTTTTGTGGACAGCTGCCACACTTCACAAAGCCATTTACAGCGGTGGATACACGTGGTCGGAGATTACTGCCATTTCGCTTGCGTTGACCAAGTGCTTTTAAGTGCAAAGTTAATTAATGTGGAAATGGGTGCAGTGTGAAGAGTTTGTCAAATTCCCGTCATCATATTCACAATACACACAGTCCTCAGTAGACTTCACCAGTGCATTTGAATGCTTCTTGTAGATGTCCTCTCATAAAAGTGGTGTCTTGAATGAGGGGCCCATCCATCATCCTATGTTTATCCAGCTTATCTGCAAGAGAAGATTACTTTATGAAACAGTAAATTAACGAAATTCAAGTCCAGAACACCAGTTTAGTCTTATACTAAAAGACTCGAATTCCGTTGCTTATCGCCGGATATCTTCCCTGCTAATAGGGATTTGAGAGAATATTGATGCATCAAGAGTGGCAAGGGAATATTGCTGAGCATACTTAAACATGCACAATTATTGACCTAAAAGAAATTTTAAAGAAATATGACAAACCATAAAAGACACACGTTTCCATCCCAGTTACTAGTGTACGATAGGATGTATGCTGTGTATCATATATTTGTGAGCATTTGTGTGTGTGTGTGTGTGTGTGTGTGTGTGTGTGTGTGTGTGTGTGTGTGTGTGTGTGTGTGTGTGTGTGCGTGAGCGTGTGCGTGTGTGTGAGTAAGTGCCTCCTTGAAGACCTGGTCTGCTTCGACCCTGTCACATTGCAGGAATAGATGAGCCACATTGAGAGTTCAACTGGGCCATATTTGCAATTGATGGATCATTGCAGTATGGATATGCAGATTTTCGCTGTGACATTTCCGTTTCTCTGTGTATTTTCTTCTGGCAGTCTGTGACAGAGACCATGCTCTAGTCTAGAGGCTCTTAGCGGAAATCGTCCAAGTTTCTTTTTTGCATGCCAGTTTTTCATTTAGTTTTTATTTTGCTGAAGTTTAAACAGATGCTTTTTGAATTAATTCAATATATGTTTGCCTGATGATTTAGTGTGTTATTCGTATCATATCTTTACTTTGACTTTACTGCAAATTCACTTTAGCCTTCTGACATAGGTTTACACAGTTGGTCTTAGTATTATGGCTCTATTTTGTAATGTAAATTAGAAATATATCTTAGATTAGGGATAGTTTTACATTCAGCTATGATTTATTTTTTCACTGATTCCAATGCAATGATTATGGAATAGCTTCTAGGAATATGACTTCCAAAGCGGGCAGCACTAGTGTGTGTGTGCGTGTGTGTATGTGTATAAGTAAAGTAAAAGTAAAATCTATTTTAAGCACATTTAAAAACAACCCACGTTGACCAAAGTGCTGTACAGACCAGAGCAGACAGTGAAATCACAGAGAGACAGTATGTATATGTGTGTGCGTGCATGCTTGTGTTTTGGTGTCTGTGTGTATATGATGGGGGATGGTGGCGGTAAACAAGGTTCAGTGGTATTAATGTCACCTTCCGAAAAGACCCGGTTGAGGTGAGATAGACCTTAACTCTGAGGAGCCCAGACAGGCTTGCGGCCAAACACTGTCAGGCTAATACCAGCAAGCGGTCCGGGAGGAGCAAACGCAGAATCTAGATAGTCAAGCTCCATTAGCCAGCCAGCTCTGTTTTACACAGGCTGCATTACAGCCCTGTTGACAAATGGTAGGAGAGGTGGTGTCCGTGATATGAATCACATAACTCAGGGGACCTCCACCGTGAACATCATACCAGCCCCCCCTTGCTCCTCTTCGGCCTCCTTTGCACTCTCTCCCCCTGGCTTAGCTCTTTCTTGTCTGGGCTTGCTAGGTGCTGTGGCAGAGCAGCGACACACAATTGGGATAGCATTAGCTTTCAACCTTGTGGAATGGTAGAGGACAAAATGCAGCACAGCCTGGTGTCCTTGATGTCACACTGCTGTAAATGGAGATAAAACTCTGACTCTAGCCCTTTTTTTTGCGTTTCGTTGGTCTGCTGGTCTGCTTGCTGTTATTTCGTATTTCCATATTCACAGTTTCTGTAGTATTGTATTCCCAGAACAAATAGTTTGTGTAAATGAAAGGTCAAAAGTTATTAGTAAACAGAACTTCACTTCATTTATTTATTTATTTATGTATTAGATCACATCTTCACTGACAACCTACTTTTAAATGCTCTATACGGATAATATTAATACCACCCCATCACCCGGCTCTTCAGATTTTAAATGTCATATTAGAAGACGTATGTCTCTTTTGCGAGGTTCAGAGAGCAGAGGTTGTTTTTAGGATAACACACGGTGATATTGACCCTCATAGATACAGAGATGGGTCAATGTTACTGACAACACAGCAAGTATTTACCTAACATGAAGTGCCTTGGAGATGCAGCTCTGTGAGGAATAGTTATGTCAGGCTTTCTGGCCTTCCTTTGCCTTTGCTGCTCTCCTTTTGTGGGCTGTAAATTGTTGATGGTGATATATTGTGCATGCTCCCACGTCATCTCTAACTAGACATGAGGCATGTGTTCTTGAGAAGGATGTTTGTTTACCTAGTTGATATAGAGAAATCAGCTATTGGGGTTGTATTTCTTCCAAGCCAACCAGTCCATTGAAGAATGAAATAAAATATGGAGGGAGTGTAGTCAGGATTTAGACATAAATGTCCTTGGACCAAATCCAATCCAGAAGAGGGAAATTAAATGAAGAGAAATCATCAGAGCCCTGTGTATTTTAAAGAAGCCATATCTGTCTGTGTTGTCAATGTTATGCTGACTATTATGTGTGCTTTGTGCCAGAGGATCTTTACAAGACGTCCAAATCACATTTACGCGTTGACTTTGATGACTCACTAGAGTTTGGCTGTCTTCAAGGCCATTGTCACGCTTCATGGCTTCTCCCCGGCTATTCAGATGGCAGGTGGACAACACAGTGGGGCCGTAGCTCGTAGACGCAACGAGCATATGAGCTGCGGTGATTGGGAGGTCTGCCAACTCATAGAAGTGGCGGCTGATCGCCCTTTGTTAATAGGCCCCCATAATCCTCTGTGATCGTCTTCTTCAGTCCCCCAAGGGAAAGCAGAATCAGGACGGTGTTTGCCATCAGCGTGCATTAAGAGCAGGCAGGCGAACTGCTGCAGTAACTATAATCAAACAACCCCCAGTTTTTTGCTCTGAATGGAAAACTGAATAAAAATGTTTTTGAAGGGTTATTTGCTCGTCTAACAATCATCTTTTTTTCTTTCCCTTTTCTGTCCTCTGACTCTCAACCATCTTTCCCCGTCGTTCATTGGCACAGGAGGTTGAGGTTAGTAGCCTTTTCTAAATCTATCCTGCCGCCATTTTTTTGTGTGTGTGAGGTTTTTTTGTGTGATTTTTGACCGAAGCTACAGGAAACTCTCCAAGTCCCTTTTGGCTGCAGATGTTACCTGCCCCCACTAATTAAGGTTGCTCATGTCTCAGCTAGTTACGGCAACAACTGCAAGGTCTATTTGGTGTCTTACATTGCAACATTCAGTTACTAAATACTAATTTCCAGGCAAGATATATTTAACATATTGGTATCAACTGTTTCTATAATGCCCCCAAGCGTCTGATATTTAAAGTGCCTTTGGCTTTAGTTGTTCAGCTTGACTTGAGAGCTCTTATGTTATATGTCTCCTGAGTCAGATTAGACTGAAGCAGCAATAGCAGAACTTATCCTTGGGGTCCTCATAGGGTCTCTAGCAGAGGACTAACTGCTTTATAGTTGATCCGCTCTGTCCTGACACAGAGAGAAATGGGTCAGAATAGATACTGCTGGGGATATTGCATTTTTATCATAATTCTACCATAACATCACCAGAGACACAATCTAAAAACTGGAGTTAGTTAGCAAATATTCCCACTGCAAGCAACTGCAAGGAAGCTAAGATATGGCAAATCCTCCTTTTTTAGAGACACAATTTGGCTCTGCCTCTCGCCTTGGCCATTTGCTTTGAACATCAAAAATGCAACTATCTCTGTTAGAGAGCATTGCAATTTTAATTTAGCTGTTTGTTGTAGGAGGCAGCGGTATACCATATGTCTTATGTCTGAGTGAAAAATGCTCTAGTTAATTCACTTGTTTTGATGTTTCCTTTGTTAAAAATTTGAATGTTTGCTAATGAAAATGTTAAGTGACACTTTTATTTCTCTTTCATGGTCGTCAGTAAGTTGGAAAACACTTTGTGCTACTTTATATGTTAATTCATGCTCATTCTAGTTGCATGCACACTTCTTAATTTATAGCAAGTGATTTAAATTGCTTCCTGTCTACTTTAGCCTCCCTTTGTTAGCTTTGAAAGATATACCACAGACCTCTGATAATCTGGATGGGACTTTTTTAAGGAGTAGTAAAAGTGTAAAATCTTCTTTTTTTAGGATGATTACATCAGAAATTTGGAGGACAACGTGGGGTCTGATGAGAGTAAGTTAAAGACTTGAATATTATTCACTATTTTTCTTACTGTTTTTTTTTCAAAAGGCAGAAAATTCCATGTATATTTTGCATATTGTGGGCGCACACTTTATTTCGTTTATTCTGTATTGGTCAATTAAAGCATGTTTGTTGGTGCAGACAGTCACAGATGTTTAAGGTATGTTTAAATAATGTCATTGAATCATTGTCCAACACTCTTCTGAATAGGGTCTATTTCAGTTAAAATGCAGCCAGTGTAATCAATGTTAAGTGCACTCCATCTTTACAAATCGACTAACCTATGCCATTTCTGTCATAGGAGGCCAAGTCTAATTTACGCTAAAGTGCTTGGTTCCTTTAATTGCAGGACAGCTGTGACTGCACACTATCTGGGAGTATTGGTCCAGCCTGAGTTTGGTAGAGAAAGAACAGTGTTGTGATTCGGAAGCGTAGAGACTGGGCCTTCCAAGTTCAGATCCATTAGCCGCTGTCCCAGGATGAAGAGCTTGTGTAATTGCTTTTGCTGCAGAGGTTCAGCTAACTCCCAATGGGCTCTGTTGAGCACAATAGTGATCTGCTCCAGAGAAAAAACACCAATCATCTTAGTGGGACGAAATCAACCGTGCAGTTGGAGGAGGGGAGGATACTGTGTAACGTTTTTTCAACAGTGTGTTTGATACTTTGCACGCTTTCACCGTGTCAAGATGAAAGGATACTTGGCAATAGTCTAGCGGCGTGAATCATTTCACAGCTTGTACCGTTAAAAAAGATTCCCTGAATGTAAATTCATCACTTAATTTGCAAGGCCCTGAGGATATCCAGTCTATTTCTGCCAGGAGGTGAGTGTGGGAGGTCTGGTGTACTACCGCATTCACACTGAGTCAATTAAAATACATCTCAAGACTTGCCTCAAAGGAGAAAGATGAGAAAGATCTCAGCTCCTAATATTATCCTAGTCGTCTGTTCTTACTACAGGGGGAATAGCTGATGTGAGCCCACAAACTGCTTCTATCTGGCGTGGGCGATGTTCATTTGAATACCATTGATTCTTCCCCAGCCCACCCCCCAATGGGACTAATTGATCAGGGAAGTCTCCATCACATATTCACCAAAGCAGCGAAAAGTCTAGATGGATAGAAATGATATGCCTGGATATTTCAAAGACCTTAAATTGAGGCGAACACCACCGCCTTTTCATGGGAGCAGATAGAGCTCACAATGATGCAATATAGCCTGAAGTGTATTTGAGGATGATTATCATTTCTTGGATGGGTCAAATCTGCTATTAGTGCGCTGTAAGAGAAGATGTGTCATTTTTGCACCATGACAGTTTAATGTTTGGGCTTCCACTGCCTTCTGTTAAAAAGAAATCGTTAAACTGTGACGGTTAATGTCACCCACGGTATTACTGGCATAAAAACAAATAAAAAGCCATCTTAAATGATTAAAAAAATAAAGGATTTATTTTGAATTTGAAAGATAATTCCAGCTGAATGTCTTTAGTTAATTTAATAAGAAACCTTACAAATCAACATACATAACACATATTTGACATGTTAACATAGAATGTATATAGGCTTTCTATTCAATGATACTTTGGAGGGCTTTGTGTCAAAAACGGGTTTTGCAGATTTACTTAGAAGGGCCAATAATATTAACAAGATGAAATAGTCCTGTGACATGGCAGTAATTGTAGCCTTAGTTAAGCTAATTCACAAAGAACTGTCAAATGACGAACTCTTTGTCGAGAGCGTTTTATAATTGTTGTCAGAGTGATATGAAAAACGGTTTTAGTTCCTTAATGCCCATGTCTCTTGAGTCCAATTATAGGTCTTTAATGGACTTGTTATTTTCATCAGAGTGTATGATCTTTGCCAATTGAATGTGAAACATTTAGTCGCTCGGTGAGAGCTTGTTTGCAGGGTTGAGTCCACTACAGAGGGTTCAAACACAGTTCAGAGCATTGAGGAGTGGAGGGGAGCTCCTGATGAGGGAACCCTATCAGATCTGTGTTTGCCATCTTTTGAATGTAATGTAATACTGAATACGCTCTGAAAGATGCGTTGTGGCTTCAGCTCTGTCCCACAGTGTTGTTGACATTGTTATGGCTGAATTTAAAACCCATAGTGGCTTTAGCTTGTCCCACTCTGTCATTAAAATCTATAGACAGTAGGACGTAAACAAGAGCTGGGAAAAGTGACATAGATGAAACTGCTCAAGCTGTATAATAACGCTTAAATGGGTTTTGTTTGGTTTTCATTATCTTTCTATCGACACAGGACTATGTTAAATATTATTTGAATATGCCTGCCTAATTTGAGGCTAAAAACTGAGAAATGGTTTGGAGGAGGCTGGCCAGGGCTTGTGGAAATGCTGATAAATACAGTAGAGCGTGAGTGAGCTGCAAATTACAGCTCAGAAACAACTACCAACGATCTGGGCTCCGTTTCTATGGAAACCTAGTAGCCCTGCTTTGCTTAGGTCTAAGCTATTAAAACAAATAAAAAAAGTGTATTTTTTTAAAGTATACTGATACAGCTTTTTTACAACCATAAATTTATTTTTAAATAATTTATAAGAAAAATAGGGTGTGCTTGTCCATTAATTCTACTGTGATATAAGCAATACTACTCTAAAGAGGGTCCATTTCCATTTCCATTTACTATAGAAAAATTGCCTTTTTAACACTTTCTTTGCTTTTATTGATTTTAATGAATGTCATCGAAATGGGACCCCAGTTATTGTGTGGCAAGATACTGGTAATAAGATGCAGTATCCTGACTTAACCCACAATTCTTCCACTTCTGACTTCAATATCTGTCATTGTTATTTAGCAAGCTTGGGTGGGAATCATTAGTCTGCAAAAATCCGTCCTGTTTCATGGCACTACTAGGCTATAATTTGTATAATGTAAAGAAACGCGATAGCATCCTGTGCCTATGGGTTTACTTCTCTTTCTAATCCGTCTCCCGTAGTTCTCCAAGTGCCACATAGTCACCTAGCCATTGGCTACGTGGGGATCTGGCTGCTAGCCACTTGGTGCATGTTGACTCTAAAGCAACTGCTTAATGTTGAATCAGGATTCTACTCTTTAGATTTATTTCAAAGACTATGGTTTGCCTATCAGTTCTAAATACTTCTGTGTGTTTTTTTAGCTTTGGTCATCATGGCTTTTCATATAGGCAGCAATAATTGAATGTGGAGGACACAATACTGCTTCTGTTTAGTCCATCAATAATAAGTGAGTTTGCCATTACACTATTGAACCTGCTCGGATGAATAGATTGAGAGACACAGGCAGAGAGAATGAGAGAGGAGAAAGGGGAGGAGAGAAAGCGACTGAAGGATGGAGTGCGAGGAGTTAAGCTGTGCGGAGGCAAGGATAGAGTGATAGCTTAGGGAAGTACGATAAGGAATTCAAGAAGAGGGGCGGATGGGGAATGAAATGTGACAGAGAGAAAAAGATATTCAATCAACCCTGTCACGCTTGGCAACAGACAGACAGACAGCCATCAGAGACTGTATGCTGTGTTATTGCTAAAGAGCGCCAATGCCTAGTATGGATGAAAGATGTTAGATATCCTGCAGTGCGCCTTACAATTTCAATTTCCCCATACATCAGCTCTTCCTGTTTGCTCTTTTTAACAAATGTCCTATTTTTCAAAAACATCTTTTTTTTCTCCACATTTAATTACGTTACATTTGCATCAGTGTCAAATCAATCACTAGTAGCAGTCGCTTGCATCCCATAGGAACTGAAGTTGTTGACGTTGAGTTAACTCCTCTTCTTTGTTCACTTCTCATCACATCTTTATTAGGAGCAAAAAACAGCCTTAAGTTGCATATTTATCTCGTTCCGCTGACAGGCACCATACTCTCTGCTTGCGAAGTTGAACCCCCCCCCACAGCTTTGATTGACATACTGTATCTGTACTCATAACAGTACCTTCTCTGTCTCCACAGCAGTGGACACCACCAAGGACCCGTGCCAGAAGGTCAAGTGCAGCCGCCACAAGGTCTGCGTCGCCCAGGGTTACCAGCGTGCCATGTGTGTCAATCGCAAGAAACTGGAGCAGAGGTAGGTGGCGCCTACCAGGCGGGCACCCTTACCGGGCTATTTCAGTCCCCCAATCAGAGCATCTCCATGGGGTAGTATGCATCCATCCATCCCCTGTTGTTAGATTGCTGCATGGTGTTGTTGCTGACAGCCAAATGGGCTGTCAGCCAGCCCTCTGAATTGCTCGTTGGAGAGCTATTGATTATATCCCTGTAGCACTGCCAGTGAGGAGTGATGTCATTTCATCTAGAACACTCACGCTGTGCTATGATTAATTAAAAAGGTACAGGGTAGTTGAATACTGTACATTTCATATTGTGCTTTTTTTCTGCCTGTGAAGACAAAAACAAGCTTACGTAAACAGATTGGGTGTTATAGGATTACAATCTTATCCAGCACAGTTCTCCGGCTATATTCCTTTATTGAAAAGTATCTTGCATGTGTTTTCCTGCTAAAGAACCTAATAACACCAAACAACCATGTTGGAGCATACGGCAGTTGGTGGACATCTCTTTTGCCGATTGTCTTTCCGCCTTTAATTAGTAGAAGTAATAGTATCCAGGACAGAATCTAAAAGGAATTAATGGGCCAAATCATTATAACCTGCTCATCTATCTGGCGTTTATCTTTCTCAATAAATTGCTTCATCTTCAGAGTGGGTTTGAAGATGAGAGAGAGAGAGACTGGAAGGGAATAATGGGCTTTGTAGGCGAGAACTCAGCCATACTTAACCAGTCTAGCATCATTAAGTAGAAGGCTCACAGGCCATGCTAATACAGGACATAATGTCTGTGAAAGCAATGGCGACAAAGTCTATCACCAGCGGGGTAAAACAACAAGCGGAGGAACTGATTTAAAGCCATGTCACCATACTTAACACTAAGTTGCATAATGCTAACAACTTTATATGTTAAGGGCTCACACGAGATTCCAGAGAGATGTCACCTTATTGCAGGAAGTAGGGACGTGTAAAACTGTGTTTTTGTCTGCAGAACCAGACAGCCAGGCCAGCTGAATGTCCCTGAAAGCAGCTGCAAGTCGTGCCCCGTGTCTGCTGGCTCATTACCTGTTTGTGGATCGGATGGACACAACTATGCTTCTCAGGTAGACACTCACATGATAGCCTCCTCGCATGATGTCCTCTCCATTTCAGCAAACTAAATAATCATGAGGCGATCTGTCACTGCTTTTACCTATTTTATTATTTGGTAAAAATACAAGGAAAATTTAAGTTTATGAATTTTTTTCATTGGATGATATAAAGTATATCTATTTACAGTGATTCAATAAAGCAGGGTATCCAGCTCTGTTGGCATGTATGCATATTTGAGTGTGATGGGGTTGCATGAGTGGTCACAACTTTGATAGCATAACAGGGTGAATACAACGATTTAATAAATAGCTGTCGCAGCTTTGAACACAATAGTGAGACCCTGGCCAATACTCAGCTCCTTTATTGATTAATCTCATGTTTTTGATTTTGACCTTGCATGAGGAAAATGACTGCTCATACAACAAGCTTCCCTCGAAGCGCAGCGTCCCATTTGAATGAGCAATCTCTTTTTCTGCGGTCACCCTCATAAATATTTTATCTGCATACACGCCTTGGCCTCTCTCTCTCTCTCTCTTTGCTGGTGGGGTGATGAGTGCAGCTCTCATAAAACACCTATTTAGTTTAAATGTGTTGCTGTGTGGGTCTCTGCGTGTATATCTACGTGTGTGTGTGTGAGTTATTCTTATAGTGCGATTAGCTCTATGCCCTTGTCCCTAATTAATCTATGTGGCAGCCCGTAGATTTTTCTTGTTGCTGAGCTGCAGTGTAATCAGTCACTCTCTTTTTTTCTCACACACAACCCCCCCAATACCCCCCTCTCCATTCAAACTCTCCCTCTACTTCTATCTCTCAATTTCTCTCTCTCTCTCTCTTTCTCTCTCTCTCTCACTGACTACCCCCCACTCTTTCCATATCTACCTCTCTATTTCTCTCTATTTTTCTCTGTTTGACTACCCCCCGCTCTCAATATCCCTACTCCTCCATTTCTCTTTCCATCTCTCCCCTATTCTCTCTCTGACAGTGTAAGCTGGAACAGCAGGCCTGTCTCACAGGCAAAGAGCTGAGTGTAACGTGCACTGGCCTTTGCCCCTGTCCCACAGCTGCCATGCCCATCAATGTCGAGCCCAAACATGGCAAGTGCCTCCGCTGCTTTTGCACATATTCTCTCCCGTTTCTCTGTTTCTCTCTCTCTCTCTCTCTCTCTCTCTCTCTCTCTCTCTTTCTCTCTCTCTCACACACACACACACACACATCTACTCACTGAGTCAGTGTATTCTGTTATCACTGCCCTGTCTGTAAGCCTGTTGTTCTCTCAGACTCAAGGTCTTAAGCAAAGCTATTTGTCAGGTAGCACAATGTATGCTGACAATGGTGAACATGTCACGCATACAATGCAGTTGTCTTGTGTATTCCCTTTTTGTGGTTGTCCCTATTTTCCCTATTTGAGATCAATAGTAGTGTATTTTAGAGATGAAAGTTAGCGTTGCTAGATTGTAACGATATTTTATTGTGATTGAAATGGCCTTTTTATCACATATCCATTAATTATTTAAAGTGTGCACCATATATCATTGATAGCAAACAGCATTGATTGCCAGTCATGGCCATGTGAAAATGCCGATTGATGAGACAGATGAAATGTTATCATACATACAATGTTTACCTAAGACGGATAACAGTGGGTGGATTTCTGAAAGTTAATGTTTATAGAAATCTATTAATTTGTGTAAATCAATTGTGATTTGTTGGCTTTATAATTCCCAGGTAATGCACCTAGTTTTGGTATTGAGATGCAAACACCATTTTATGTCAGTTTTCTGTGAGATTTGTTTTGACAGTTCAGTGGACTTGAAAGAAAAAACCCATCTTTCATACTGTACTGTATGCGTAGGATTGCATGAAGACTGTGCACCCTTGTTGGCAAAAGGGAAGGTGAGTCATTGCGGTGTTGTTGAGTGTGTGCCAGGCAAGGGTGTGAGTGCTGGGGCTTCCCTCTCCCTCCTTAGAGAGCTGCACTGGGCAGGACCTGGCGGACCTGGGCGACCGCCTGCGAGACTGGTTCCAGCTCCTCCATGGCAACGCCAAGCAGAACAACTCAGCCAAGCCAGGACCTGGCACTGCGTCGGGTGAGCACAAATAGGGGCAAGTCTTCTTGCAAAGCTCCCGTACAAACAACTGCCCCTCTCATTCAGTTAGGCCAAATCCTGTCTTTACTAAAATAAAAACTCATATATACATGCATTGTGAAATAGAGTACACAAAGATGTAATTATCTAATGATGGTTATTGTATTTTTGTGCAGTGCTTGACAAGAGCCTAGTAGCCAGCTGCAAAGACTCCATTGGCTGGATGTTCTCCAAACTGGACACCAACGGTGACTTGTACCTGGACCAGGCTGAGCTGGCTGCCATTAACCTGGACAAGTATGAAGTGTGCATCCGGCCATTCTTCAACTCCTGCGACAGCTACAAGGACGGCAAGGTCTCCACGGCTGAGTGGTGCCTCTGCTTCTGGAGGGAAAGTGAGTATGTGTCTGTTGAGGACCGGATACGTGTAAAATAAAACTGTTTTTCAAAGGGCGAGGACATTCATCACAAGTATATGTGATGATACTTAATTGTTCAACTTTAACGCTATTTTTCCTTTGTTACCTTATTGATTGGCTTATAATGACACATTCGAAATATGCACCAAGATGATTGATCAGGCATTTAACTAGTCAAAGGCATTACCCAGATTACATTGATCCCTTAATCAATTCAGCTAAGGGGTATATTTCTATTGCAATATATTATGTCTCTACTGATATTTCCTAATTATCCATACAGGTTATAATAAGATAGGTGTAAATACACAAAAAATCATTTCATATTTTCAATTAGGTCAAATATATTCTTATCAGATCCAAGTTGGTAAACTACATGCAATTGACCGGGGGGCTGGTGATTTCTGTCAATTAAAGTGCAACGTTCAGCTAGCCTTCCAAGGGACTTCCTGGGCCGTAAATGTACACTCCCCTCTTAAGCAGGCAGATAGGAACAACCTGTAAAAGACTGGGGAGGCCAATGGCAGGCTAGAACCATGGGGGAATTCAGATCTATCTACACATCTGTACATCAGCAGTATCCATAAGTTCTTTCACCGGGCCGCTGACAATCAATAAGGCTATAAGGGAATGAAATACCAGATTTGCTAAACAAATCGATAACTGGTGAAAATGTAATTACAAAAAGCATTGATTGAAATGTGGGTTGGAAGCCCAGACCAATTCGTTGCCTGTCATGGCTTTTCTTTTGTCACTCTGACAGAGCCCCCTTGCCTGGCCGAGCTGGAGAGGATCCAAGTACAGGAGGTGGCCAAAAAGAAGCCTGGTAAATATTCTGCGTGTTTCATTACTGGTGTACCCACCAAAGTGTGGAATTCATTAGACGAACACAACTTTTTTTTTTACTGTTTTCTACAATAACAATTTCCTGCTTTTGTTGTCTATAGATTTGAATATGGTGTAGGAAGGCGTTTGGTAAAACTAATGAATAAAGGAATGTGTGGGTATATCCCTCCAGATCTTTCTCTTACTCTTGCGTGTCCTTGCGTGGGTGTGCGGTGCTGAGAGCCTGCGCCGGGCTCTGTGGCGGGTGTCTGGGTGCACTACACTCGCGTACTACATTGACACGGTGCCTGAAGCAGCAGCAACAGGAGAGTGCAGGAGGAAGAGGCTCATTAAACAGATCACAAGCACGCGGCCGGGATTAGGCCCTAATCAGCCTCGGGGATTAGAGGGCAGGGCTGGCTGGATAGCTGGCTGTTCAGGAAAAGGAACGGCAAAACAAGCGTTTGTCTCCCAGGCATGTCTCAGTGCCCCAGGCAACCAAAGGACTAGTTTCGCATTGGGGATGCTAAACCAGACACCTGAAAGATGAAAAAACAAGTTAAACTTTTTTATTTTTATTCTTCAGTGAAACGCTAAGAAGGCTTTTCCCATTAGGCCACGGCTTGTCTTTTGTTTTTCTGTTTTGAGTTGCGTTCAGAGCATCACATCGCCCAGTGAATGCTAAGTGGCATTTGGGGTTGACAGTGCACTCCAAAGGGAGGCTCCAACAGTAAAGCCCTGTCATAGGGCTGTCACCACTTCTACATGACACTCAAGGCATAGAAAAACACAAACCGAGAGACTTCATAAATAAGCCTGCTCCATCCTCTACCAGGATCCATGGTGAAGCAGACTAGCGAGTTGTCTCTGTGGTGTTCACCGACAAACGGCCTGCTCTCTAACTTCCCTCATAGTCTTATCATGGGTCTACAAGGCACTCTGGCGCCTCTCATTTATGCTGCACTTATCTACAGCATCGGTGCAAGGCAGCTATGTGAGCTGGGTCCATAAATATTTAACAACTTGCGGTGTTTGTATTTGTGTGTTCCTTACAGGAATGTACATTCCCAGCTGTGATGAGGATGGCTTCTACAGGAAGCTGCAGTGTGACCAGAGTCGAGACGAGTGCTGGTGTGTCGACCAGCATGGCGGGGAGATGATGGGCTCCCGAATCCATGGCAACCCTGACTGTGGTAAGTGCAGGACTCTAGAACCACTTCTGTTGCTACTTGACAAGTTAAGAGCCTTTACAGTATATTCATTCAATAATACCAACCTGTTTTTCTTAAATACATGTGTGATGACAATTGCAACAACATAGTAATTTCGATCCCTGTTCTAGATGAGTTGGTTGGATATTCTGGAGATTTTGGTAGTGGAGTAGGATGGGAGGATGAAGAGGAGAAAGAGGCAGAGGAGAACGGAGAGGAAGCTGAAGAGGAGGAAGAGGGAGAGGCAGATGATGGTGGATACATCTGGTAGAACTGAACCACAATGAAGATCATGGTCAGACTTCCGTGGCATAAACCACAGGGATAAGGCTCTCTCCGAACAACAGACGGATTTGGGGATTGGGCAGGGAGGGAGGCATGGAATTCTATATCAAGTTCTTTAGATCTGGGGGGCTGGGAGGGTACGGTAATAACATGACCACTTTTTGTCTTAGATATGTGTGTTGCTTCTTTTGTTGTTGTTATATGAGCAAGAAAGCTTTATGTTCCGCTGTCCTGAAGAACAGGACCCACTGGCAATAGCGCCATAGGCACAGTCCATCTGAGATTATATCTGTCCAACTGTCATCTATGCATATAAAGATGTATTTTCCATTGTTAAATAAAACGCTTAAACGTTAGAAGTGCTGTACTGACACGGAATGACTAGAGAATCAAAACAATTCAGAATATTGTGATGTTTTTCTAATAGACAGTTTGTATATAGATCGGTCGCAATGACCTCTGACGTAACTTAAGAACATTTTAAAGCAAAACTTTAAGGTCTCCAGTAAAATTATATTAACATACCCACTTTATAAACTGTAAAGCTGCAGTATACAAATAAAGGCTAGCTGATATTTCCTATACCACAGATAAAGGATCTGTATAACCAGTTTCATTATTTTATTCAATTCTGATAGGTTGTACTTTCCAAACACCCAAAAATCACTAGCTAATCCAGCACTTGCTGACTGCTGACTTTGAAATCACTTCAGTGAATGTGCCACGTTATGTTTCATTCTTGGTATGCTACTTGAAATTGTATTTTTGTGTTTATAAAAAAAGTGTATGTTACTTGAAGTTGTGTGTATACTTGAATTCTCATTGTTACTTTTTTCTATGAGTATCTTGTTGCCATTTGTTCATCATGCTATCAGTAGAAAATATCATTAGTTTAGGTATTGCATGTTAGTAAACAAGAATGTAATTCTCTTAGGCTGAGCACTTTAATATTAAAGGCAATTGGGCCAAATGATCTTGCTTTTTTATGCTACTTTTAACCATTTATACAGGTTTTACAAATACATGTGTTCAAATCCAGTAGTGAAAATGAGCACCCACAGGGTAAGTACAGAGAAGCTAAATCAACCAACAGCTTCACTAAGATAGGACACTCAGTTTCTCACTTGATCCTAACCTTTTTTTACTTTAGGCATTGAATTAGTTTATAGAGTATGTCCTTTTTATTTCATTCTGTAGTCGGTTTTGTAGTGTATTTTCTATAATTGTAGATTATCCCCGAAACGATTATAAATAATCACAAGACTGTCTGAGAGTTTGTATGCAGCCATCCTGCAAAGCTATGTAGCGGAGGGAGTAAATCACAAAATGATGTGATATGCTTATTTCTACTAGAGTATATGCATTACACACATCAGATAAACAGGCATTTAAATATATGCAAAAGGAATCTGTAAGTAAAACTGAGACAGATGATATACTTAGGGGGCATATATGTATGTGGTCCTTAGCTGCCACCCAATGGTGATAGTTCAAATTGTAGCCATCTCTGAAGACCAACTTGATGTGGGTTGTGTTCCAGTTGTTTTCATAATTGATGACTATTTCATCAATGATAGCACTAATAAGATCATACTATAGCTGCTGGAATGTTTATGCACTAGCATGATATTAAAGTGTCATTATCCAAGAAGATTTCGCTCCAGTTTGTAACTACCAATTTATAGTTTAGTATAGTATATGTGAAAGAGCTCATACCTGACTTTTCTAGTACAACACGCTTGACTAAAGCTTGTCAAACTTAAAATGTGTGGCAGATGCTGAGTGAATGTTCTCTCTTCTGTGACAAGCAAAATAGGATGACACTCAGAGACTTAAATAATGTACACTCTCAGAGTGTCATTCACTAAGCTCTGCTAACATGTGTCCAAACTTCAAGGAGACAAATATGGATGGCAAACTAATGAGACAATGTGCCCCGTGCCCCGTGCCCCCCCCCCCCCCCCCCCCCCCCCCCCCCCCCATTGGTTTCCTAGCATATTATACAAATCCAAAATAACCATCGCTCTACATGGCTATGAAGCAATATAATACTATAATGATAAATAAACTATAGAAAAAAATATGAACATTTGTTGTTTTCATTATGTAAAAGTTGCACAAAGTGGATAGTTGAAAATATTTATGCAATATTCTCACATTAACACAATCGACAACCACACATCTCAAGTAATGCTTCCAGTTCGAGAGTATGAACTGTACAAATAATACATTCGTATTTTACATTATTTACAGAAGTTCATAAACACTGATGTAGAATAAATTGAACTACTTAATGATGATGGACTATGACTCTGCGTTATTCAGTGTTACAGATGCACTTTCATATCTTTCCAGATAGTCAAAAAGTACTTGCAACATTTCAAGGTCTTGGGTTGGGGATTTTGCCCCCACCCCGAATTTTTTTTTTTAAAGAACAACTTAATAAGCACACTAATACAATCAAAATCTAAACACTATTTATAGAACTTCTTCATAGATTCAAAATGTCTATATTTTTCATAAATAACATATTTTAAATTTTAGATTTGTGGACCACCATAACAAAGAATAAATAAATATATTGCATTAAATATGTTGTAAACATAGGTTTACAAAACACGAACGGACACAACCACCTCTAGTTGAGCCAAACATCTAGTTCAATTAAACCTTATGAATGGGTACTAATTAAACAAAAATGTTAAACAGTTAGAGTTAAACAAGAACTAAACTGATTTAGAACATAACAAGTTTTTTTTTTTTTATCCAGTCACACAAAATAGCTTAAGCTACAAAAATGTAGACGTGCAAAATTAAAGATTTCAATTGATATTGCCAGAAAAACTATCAGTAAAATTCATATCTAATCTTTCAGTTAAGCACTGTCTATTAAGTGTCATATGGATGTATTCCTTCATGCCATGTTACATTATGCATTTATTATAAAATGATGCCATAGTCAATAATTAAGGAATGTCAATAACATTAACATATAACCTCAAGCTCTAATGTAAACATCCCAAAGCTTCTTGCAAGAGTGCATATATCTTTGGCTGAGTGTGTTAAAGGCAATACTACTACAGTTCCTTATACATTCTAAATGATGGATAATTTTAATAATACTGACACTTGCTCAAAGGGGGCGCGGGAATCTTGCTATAGGTAATCTCTTTTATGCTTGCAATCCCAAAATCCCTGAAATGTCAACAGTTATTTAGAATCAGTTCTATTGGTCCATCTCTGTGTTTTATCACAAATAATTAACATCAGTTACCAGATTTCTATGTAATTTCTTAACGTCTTGCCTATGAAACATTATTGTAACAAACTGTACTGTTGTGAAATATAACCCTAAAAATATGCCAGAGAATATTTGCAATAGAGCTTAGCACAGTTTACCATGAACCACTTTTAAAAGTTTGCATTGAAACCTTTAAAACCTGACAAAGGCTAAAAGAACGAACACAAACAGACAGATATGCCCTGCTAAGACCTTGGTCTGAGAATGGAAATGGCACCAGGGGTCCTCGTGGTTTTCAATAGGTGATTCTAGGGGGGGATATTATTACTCTCCTTCCAGAATAATTACACTTAGTAGGCTGAAGGAAGAACAGACCCGGCTTTGCACGTCAGTCGATATATTGCGAGAGCCACCGAAACCCCTCTCCATAACCTTGCTTTTTCAACACACTGCACATGAAAACCTCCAGAGGTCGCACATTTTGCTCCTTCAAGGACACATTACCCTAGGGAGGAGACACCAAAAAAAAACATACTAATGTAACTTAGATCATGCACCTCACATGCGCTGCAACAAGACCCCCTTTAACTTCAGGATTCAATGGCTTAGGAAACAGTGCACACACTAACCTTTCCAGTGGTCTGCCCATCAAGTGCAAATGCTCCCCTCAGCCCCCCTTCACTGACTGCCTCTGGACGATCAATCTTATTACCCAATACCAACACCGGACAGTTCACTATGGTCTCGTCTGTTAGCAGTGCCTACAAATGTGGGAACAAAAATAGTTTTATTTTTATATAGGCTTATTACAAATAAACATATTCCAAAGTATTACTTAGAACTATGATCAGCAACTTCTGTTAAGACAGCCAAAGCAAACATTGAAAAAAGAAAGCATATTATGATAGAGTCAATGTAAAACCTACTGTGCCATGTTAAACCTTTTTATGTCTTACGTCAAGTTCGATCTTGGATTCTGTAAGTCTGTCGTGATCTGCACAGTCCACTAGAAAGACAACTCCATTCACCGCTGGTAGATAATTCTTCCAAACTCGTCTTGCTGCAAAAAAGTGGAATTTTTCTTTTTACGGCTAGACACCTACATATCTGCCTACTAAGTTTATAAATGGCATTTAACTTTACCTTGGAGATGCCCTCCTAGGTCAAATGTCGTGAAAGTCATTCCAGCTATTGTCAATTCTTCTGAAGCTTTAGACAAAGGGTAAACAGTCAAATTGTATTTGCTATTCCTTCTTTAAGAACAATTACCAAATGTGTAGACTGCTCTGTTTACTACTTACTTGGGTGCAATGTGGGCACATGCTGTCCAAGTCTGTCGTCTTTCAACATGTGCAGCAACGTTGTCTTTCCAGCATTGTCCAGACCAAGGAAAACAAGCTTCCCAGTCTTTTTGTATAATCCTTAGGAAAAAAATAGTTAACGTAAATTTGCAGATGTACATCCACTGATGATCAATTGTCCACCTGCAAGAACCCATACGATTACCTAAAAACTGTAATACACCGCTGAATCCCCGGTAGATCCAATCAAATAGGAATGACATTGTGTTGGTATTTGCCTTAAAAAAAAAAAAGAAGCAAATACAGCAGGTGAGATAGATCAGTGGATACACTCACAACCAAACGTTAAGCTGGATCTGAACTTTAGAAAGCTAACATTAGCTAAACATCTAGCTTGCGTTAAAAAGCAAGCTTACGGTAGTTATTAGTACCGAAACGTAAGTAATGCAAGTACACCCCACTAACGTTAACTGACCGGACCTAACCTATATTCTATATTAACTAATGTCGACTGATATATTACATGGCTACAGCGTTAGCTAACAGCTGTCACATTAGAGCTTTAACCTGGTACGTCCGCGTGAGTTAACGTTAGTTAACAAGGGTTGACGTGAGATATTAGCGTAGCTTGCTAGTTAGATAGCTAGGTAGCATGCTAATGAACGGTAGCTATCGTTAGCTAGCTAAAGTTAGCACAAGCTACTCGTTTCTTCCACCGAACCAGTGGTACTGTTTCAGTATTAACGACAAGTCCTAAAACAAGCTAACACCGGCCAGCTATATAAAAGTACTTGTAATGACAATGTAGTTGGCTATTAAGCTGTCAATACAGCAATAACCAGCCACCATACCTCTCTCTGAGCCAGGCTAGCACGCTGGTATCCTTGGAAACGACCAAGCAGTCCAACGCCGATGGTTTTCGTTTGAGTCTTTCTTTGACAACCAATCAACCAGACTGAGCCAGCTTTTTCTCCAGCCTAGGGCTGTTGCGCCACCTTGCGTTGGAGAATTCTAGTGTATCACGTCAGTTGCAATGCAATTATTTAATTATTTAGTTTCTACCAGAGAGTAGTACTATTAGTTAGTAGGCAGCTAATCTTAAGTAGTACCAAACAGCACCAGAGACTAGACCCCAGGTCAGTCATGCATGTCCCTAGTATGTTTTGCTATTGAGTATATTTTAAATATTAAATAAACTTGGGTAGTATTGGTTTGGTTTGATAGTTATAATCATCATCTCGTAGGTAAATTCATGCAGAAGCTTTTGTAGAATGTTTTAAGTTGATAATCCTTGTTATTGTGAATAAATTGTGAGTAAGTAATAGTTATGAGGAAAACTTAATAAAGTATTAAATTGAGTTTTCCCCTTAAGTATTTATTTCTCTGACCAGGTTAAAGCTTCACATATGTTGGTGCAGCTCTGTTCAAGTTGGCCACTTGGTTAGGTCAAAGTGTCAAGCATAGCCTGATCTTGGAATAAGGTCTAGATCCAGCAATGAGTAAATACATTGAACACTACATAGGAAAATGTATGAAAGAGGAAAGAAGTAGGACATAGTACCTATTCCAAATATCTGAAGTTCACATCAAAGGTACCTGCTTAACAGTAAATACAGCCTAGGTGACATCATCCTATGACAGTTGGAAAACATGTTTGTTTCATTATGAAGTGAAAAAACGATTGTCTAAACTATCTTCAACATAAAATTAATCCAATGAATTGTCTAGCTTTGGTGATTTACTGATTTGATGCATTTTGAAAAACTGTATGCTTGGCATGGGTTATATAGCCTTGAGTTATTAGTGGTATAACCACTTAGCAGCAAAATGGATTGTCTCCTATTGTCTTACGTACTACAAACACTGCAACATACTACAAACTCTGCATTATTTACTACAGTCTTTACGTGAAGAAATAGATTTCCAACATATTTTTCTTAATGACCACCAGGTCACTGCTAGATGACAGTAAAAAAAACAACACACAAATAATAAAAAATATGCAGAAATGGGGATGTAATGGTGGTATTTAATTTTTTTTAATTACATAGATTTTGGTAATAACAACAAACATTAAAAGGGGCAGCAATATTTACCAGGATCCATGCAGCAATATTTGGAAATATTGCGGGTTAATAGTTGCTTAAATTACGGTTTTGGTCGAAACATAGCTGTAACATTATAGATCCAGGTCTTCAGCTCTTCATAGGGATTTCTTGCATGCGTCCTAGTTAATAGTAGAACCATTTGTCAACTGAAAAGAAAATAGCAAATATATAAACAGTTTCAATAAAGTACTGATAGATTGTATTTCTTACTGTGAATAGAGAGACAAACAAACAAACATTCCCCCCACACAAATGCACCTGAGCTTGGGACAGAATCTTCAGCTCCAAAAGCACATGCCTGCAAGTTAAAATTAAACAAATTATACAACCCATCTTTATATGATCTCAGGCCATGACATTCATTTCACACTAATGCAAAAATTACAACTTACAGCATTAACAACAGCGTCTGCATCTCCACTGGAGCAACAGAAAGGGCTTCCAGAGACACAGGTATTCATACTAACATCAAGGAGTTTTCATAGGATATGCAACAGATAAACCAACACAAAGACAAGTTTGAGCACAAGATACACCCTGTATTGGTATTTATAGACAGAAAAAAACATTTTGTATTTTGTGAGAAGAAGCTAAATGTAGATGCTTTGCTCTGACATTGTGACATGTTCAACATTTTCAACACGTAGCTAACATAAAATAAAAAAAACTTTGAGAAATTGATTCATGAACTTCAAATCATGTAATTTCTCATAACAGATACTTAATTTCAGAATGAAACTCTTTACATGTTTTGGTGATCAGTTTACTTGGGTTTTGGAGGAAGGGATTCCTGTCTGTACAGTTAAATTGCTAATTTGAAGAGTAATATAAAACAGTGCACTGTAACTACTTAAAACAAGATTGTATAACTTACCAGTTTAACTCTTCAGCACTGGTCTTTTGAGAGACCAGCGCCTTCCAAAACTCATGAGTGCTCTTGACTGTCTGAATTGCAAAGTCCTAAAAAATGAAATGCCCACAGCTTCAGTTTAAAAATATAGACACACCATGATGATATTGATCTTCTTAATCAACCTTATAGCACATAACACTTGCAAGGGTGTGAATTCATAAACCCTTTTCCAACACAACTCTGAGGCTGTCTGCATGCTTTGTGTGAAAGGATCAGAAAACCTTTTTCGAGATCGGCAATAACGGTCTTAAAGCCAGCATATGTTTTATCATATTACAATATAATGTTCCAAAATGTATTAAGCAGAAGCTGGTTTTATGGGTAAAAGAATGCAGTCTTTTTAAATGGAGTTAGCAAAAAGTACATACACGTATATTCTTAGTTCATAGTTTTGGATACATTTGAAGAACACAATCTATGAGGTGCATTGTTACTTGTATAAACCGTCCATGTACTATAAATATGTTCATTTATATGAACGAGTAAAAGATTCTTATGCATTGAGTTTCACAAGTCACAAGTATTAAATACTTATACAATCAATCACACCTCAAATATTGTATACAGGCTAAATCACCAATACATAAAATAATATTTCAAAATAATAAGGAAAATACATGAATGTTTTACCCTGTCCTTAAAGTCCCCATTGAATGCAAACTGGTTCTCTGGTTTTCCATCTGGGACTTTGTATCTTTTGAACCAATCAAATGTAGCTTCCAGGTAGCCAGGCTTTAGCCTTCTTACATCATCAATATCTACAAAAAACATATAGAGAAGATCAGTAACTGGGCGGACACAGACTGAATAACTCATGGTAACATCATATTTAAGGTTATTTTCATACTGTTAAAGTCATTAGCCTCAGGGTCCTCAACATTGATTACGATTACTTTCCAGTCTGTTTCACCCTCATCAATCAAAGCCAAAGTCCCCAAAACCTTGACCTTAATGATCTCCCCCCGAGAGCATACCTCAAAAGCAAAGAGACAAAAATATTTAAATAATACATTGGAGGAAGGAATAAAATAGTAGAATCCATCATTAGTTGTTTTGATTATTTTAGTTTGGGTCCCATTCAGTTTTTCCTTTACCTTATATCCTATGTCACAGATATCAATGGGATCATTGTCGCCACAACATCCTGTGTCTTGATCTTTGTGGCCTGGGTCCTCCCATGTCTATCATTAGGAAAACACAATTATTGAAATAGCAATAGTGTTTCACAATGTTTGAAACCACTGAATCACTGAGACTGAGAAATACTTTCCTGGGGGATTGCTCCATAATTCCAGATATAACCTTTGTGAGGGAACACGTTAGCTACATAACGAAGGTTTCCTTTCTTTACATCTTGTTTTAATGGGTTTAAAGGGTCTTTGGTTGCAATCTAAGGAAAACAGATCGATTGGAAAGAAAAAAGTTTGTCAACAACTAAAGTAGGCTACAGAAAGGAGACAATATTAACATGGATATGAATTGTCATTAACAAAATACATATTAGAAGGGATGATGGCTAGAACAAAAAAAACAAAACAAGGAACACTTACCTCCATTTTTGCATTTGTCCATCTTGGAATTTCAACAACAGCATGGAAGATGTTCTGTACAAAATCCATTGATAACAGCATTAACTTTTCTGAAATATTTCAACTTCAGTGAATTTACTATATCACACTTGCATGCATCCTAACTTGTCAAAATTATTCAACTTTTTGGGTAAATTTATATTACTGGTCATAACCGTGACTCCTTATAGA
Organism: Galaxias olidus; assembly: GCA_026901105.3. Taxonomy (NCBI): domain Eukaryota; kingdom Metazoa; phylum Chordata; class Actinopteri; order Galaxiiformes; family Galaxiidae; genus Galaxias; species Galaxias olidus. Next base: position 1,848 of record JAPMUY010007498.1, on the reverse strand, counting down.
CTTGAAGATTGGAAAATGTGAAGCCCTTTTGAGGTTCACAATAAGTATTGCTGTAGTACCTATAGTATGTAGGTGATATACTTGGCTTGTCCTCTTGTACTGTACTTGAAACCTACTTTAAGATGTGCTCAAATGTTTTTTAAAGGTGCAGGAAATAATTACAATTAGCAGTTTCTATTCATTATCACACTCAGTTAAATTTAAAGGAATAGCTTTTTAACATAAAGATAATCACTGAAGCAAGAAGGATTCTAATCAAACTCCTATGCCATAGCCCCATATATTTCCATGAGTGAGTAAGATAAGAACACAAAAGTAACAGTTAACACAGAATAATACCTCTGCTTCATTGGCATAAATCGGTATGTCATGGAATGGAGAGATGTATTTCCCTTCTGAATTTTCTAGAAAAGAGAAGGATGCAAACAAAAACTGTTTAATATTGAAAATATTTAACTGATAGCACAGTATTGAAAGAACATTAGACTTGAACTATTGCACTTTCCTCAAAGCTAGTCTGGTATCTTACAAAATTATTCATACCGCAAGCTTAACAAAAATATCTCAGCTTAATTGGATTACTTCAAAATGGAACAAAATAAACAGGCAAATCAGCTTCCATTTACCTAAGAGAAGACAAAAACTGTACTTACTGAAATACACTCTGTAGTCCAATGTATTTGGCCTGCCCCTCTCCTCAATGCTGAAGCTCATACTTGCTCTATTGTGGTCCGTCTTCCTATTCTTAGCAATACAAGTGTGTGACTGATTTAAGAGGTAAAAGCTCTTCTCCTCATGCAGTAGGCACCACTAAGTCCAGTTACTGAGTGTGAGGAGCAGACATGCGCACCTCCTTAGCCAAGAGTTACAAAGGGCATGGTGACAGGCTTGAAATGTCTGTGTGTGACAGCAGACATTCTGGGGTGGTTTGTCTGCAGAGCAATGAAGAAAACATGTGTTATAAAGGGCATGGGGATAGGCTTGACCAGTCTGTTTGTGGTTGCAGACATGAGGTGGTTTGTCTGCAAAGTAATGAAGGAAAAAAATGTTTTTGGCACATAAACATATATAGTATTGTAAAATTAAGGATCACTAAGGAATAGGCTTGATAGACAACACACCCTTATGATAAAACCAAGATAGCGCAGTATCTAGGAAGTTTGCTCCTTCAATAATTTAAAAAAATGATTACTTCTAGGGAAACTCATTAATCACTTGTGTTTCACTAATACAATCCTTGCGTGTTTAGTCGGTGCTTCCTTTTATAGTGTCTCATACTTGATGTTATGTGACGGCTTTCTAGAGTCTAAGCAGTCAAGCTTTAAGGGAAAACAGATGGAGCTGACTGGTGTAAGCCTTAAACCAATTAAGAACAAAGATTAAGTGTTATGTCCAGGTACAGACATTTCTACACTTAAATTAACTCTTACTATTTGTTGATGTCTTTAAAAGAGCATGTATTTTTTTTCTTACAAGAAGCAACTAAAGGCAGCTTTTTATATTAACGGATTATGAATATATTTCTTCTGATAGCACATCGTAATGTCTATGGGAGAGTGAAAGAATCACAGTTCAGATCAGTCCTCTTTAAGTCTCAATATTTAACACAAATTTTGTCTGCCACCGGGCATGTTCTCCTGAGAAACCATGACGAATTTATTTATGGCACAAGGAAGTGCATCACTAAATCAGGAAGATATGCTCATACTTGGAGTATAGTCGTTGGTCGTGCTAGCAATGTGCAGTGACCACGAGCCTACTGCATGTGTTCTTTGCAACGGTTATGGAAAAATAATTACACTAAGAAAATGGTAGGGGTCGCCAAAATTTTCTCCTACAGATAAACCG
>JAPMUY010007497.1:20000-57566 GCA_026901105.3 Galaxias olidus | reverse complement strand
CCTCTTTTGGGATAGACATTTTTTGTGAGGCTCTTAGATTAGCCATTTCTTCCCTGCCACAATTTTAAATTGTTTACATGGCATGTGCTTTGTTTGGGGGTAAATACATTTTTTACATCTGGGATTACGTATATCTGAGTAGATATTTGACATATGTTTGTCCATTCATTTTGTTCTATTATTAGTGCTTACAATACTTTGGAATGGATTTGAAGTATCTTCAATTATAGCATTGTTTACTTAACCAATCTGGTTGTCTACTTTGTCATTAATTGTATTATTTTTGACTTTATTCATATATTAGACTAGATAAGAGTCTGAAAATACCCGTTTGTTACGTAATAATCATACTAATAATTGATAATTATTTTTATTTGTAAAGCACTTTCCATTTTAAAGACAACCTCCAAGTGCTACAACATTTATTGAGTATAAACATATACATAGTATTGATAAGTGCTTAAATACCTTTCAAATACAGTAAGCAGAATGCCTTCATAGATACGTTATAAGGCATGTTTTAAAAGAGGATAGAGTCTGTGGAGGCCTCAGATGGTCTGGGAGGGCATTCCACAGACTGGATGCTGCAGCACTGAACCGCACAATCGCCCATGGCGCGGAGCTTAGTTTTTGGGGTAAGGAGAAGCAGGTTGTCCCCAGACCTGAGACAGCGAGAGGGTCCGTGGGGTATGATCAGCTCTTTGAGGTAAGGGGGAGGGGGGGCCTTTGCCATAGGAACATTTGAAGGTCATCACAAGTATTTTGAAGTTGACTCTGTGGAAGACAGTGAGCCAGTAAACAGAAGCCATGATTGGAGTAATGTGTTGGCACTCTCATGAGGATCCTGGCAGCACTGTTTTGGATGTGTTGCAGCTGCTGAAGGTTCCTGCCAGAGGTCCCATGTTACTGATTTGGTCATGTTCATGATATGTTCATGATTTGGCATTTAAAAAAAAAAAAAAAAAATAGTTGTGAGCTCAGCTGAGTTGAACACTTGTTTTTTTTGGCTCACCTCTCTGAACAGGTTGCGTTTGTGTTGTTTTTATATCCATGTTTCAGCAACGAGCTCTAGACACTTATTACAAACGCTAGTTATTGCGGGGAAGCTGTATATTATAGCTTCAGTTTTAAATTGTGAAAGTTTGAGTTGCGATGGCAACTGTTACCTGCTCTTACACATTGTGCAAGCCGTAATACTGCAGCCTCATGGAATTGCATGCATTAACATGGACCTGCCAGTAGACTGTTAAGGACTTGGAGTTCATCAAATAACTTGTTTTAGCTTACCAATAAGGCATACTTTAATCATATATTTTCATGTAAAAAATGTCCTGGCTTTAAAATGTGTATAGCCTACACGTTTTTTACATTATTAAGAATAACAGGGCAGCCCATCCTTTTCTTGGTGAGCTAGCCATCCTGACAGTTCTCGTTATAGCTCTGATTGAAGCTATTCCGTTAATAACGGACCGGGTGAACAACTAATTAATAGGATCAAGTGTATTAATTTAGGGCAGTGCGAGAACCACCAGTGTGTAGAAAAAGGGTTGTGCAGCCTTCACGTGTACATAGGCCTGCGTAGACTGGGCACCGGGAAGTTCGGGAGTTTTCCCGGTGGGCCGTGTCACCGTTCTTGTGACGGCCGGTTTTTGTTCCCCAACCCAGGCATGATGTTCAAGAGTTAACAAATCGCTGGAAGAAGGCTGTGTGTAGCATAGCATTCTGTGTGTAGCCTGTGTAGCTAAGGACACCGCAATAGGCAACCATAAACGCTTTGTACAAAGCAAAAGCAATAGGCAACGACACACGCATTGTATAAAGCCAACGCAATAGGCAACGACACACGCATTGTACAAAGCTAACGCAATAGGCAACTCCAAACGCAAAGCAATAGACAACGCCACACGCATTGTACAAAGCTAGCGCAATAGCCAACTCCAAACGCAAAGCAATAGGCAACGACACAGGAATTGTACAAAGCCGACGCAATAGGCGACTCCAAACGCAAAACAATAGACAATGACACACGCATTGTACAAAGCTAATGCAATAGCCAACTCCAAACTCAAAGCAATAAGCAACGCCACACGCATTGTACAAAGCCAGCGCAATAGTCAACTCCAAACGCAAAACAATAAGCAACGTCACACGCATTGTACAAAGCCAGCGCAATAGGCAACTCCAAACGCAAAGCAATAAGCAACGCCACACGCGTTGTACAAACCCAGCGCAATAGGCAACTCCAAACCCAAAGCAACGACCAACGCAATGCCCAAAGCCAAAGCAATAGGCAACTCCTAACGCAAAGCCAGTTGCAAAGTTTTGGCATTAATGGAACCCCATACCGCACGGGCTCACGCGGTCACACACCAGGGACGTGTGTGTGTGTGTGTGTGTGTGTGTGTGTGTGTGTGTGTGTGTGTGTGTGTGTGTGTGTGTGTGTGTGTGTGTGTGTGTGTGTGTGTGTGTTTGTGTTGGCACCAGAGCATCTATCTGTTTCCATGACATCATGTTGCAAGGATGCAGGAAAAGGAAGGGAGCCCTTCAGCTGCTGGGGGGGGAAGAAAAACTGTTGTTGCTGCTCTGCTGTTAAGCTTGGAAACATCATGGGACGGGTTGTTCTGAGCCAACTGCCACAGAACACGGAATTTGCAAGTGAGCATAGGGGGAGGAGGAGGAGGAGGAGGGGGGGGGGGGGGTGACCATTAATTAACACTAGCCAAGAGCTATCCATGAGAAAGGTCTTCGATGCAGAGAAGCAGACCTATAAGGGGGCGGGGGGGGGCAGTAGTGGTTCCCTCTCTCACCGGACGTGCCCTGCCTCGCTGACTGCACCCTCAAGCCACCCTGTTAGACTGTCTCACACTCTCTCTCACCCTCTGTCTTCCTCTCTGTCTCTCTGTTTCTCTCTCTCTTCTTCTCTCTCTCTCTCATGCTTTGTCTTTCCGCCCTCGCTCTGTGTCTCTCTCCCTCTTTTTTTCCCAGACAGAGGGATCGTGGACGCAGGAAGTCGTCTGTTGATCTGCTTATGTTTGTAGGGCCCAGAGGAAGTTCCCGCTGTGTGTGTTTATGTAGTGTGTGTGAGTCATGGTGTGTGTGTGTGTGTGTGTGTGTGTGTGTCCTTTCAGTCACTTCATTGTACTGTGTGGGTCGGAGGTTCCAGCCGTAGCCAAACAGACCCCCTTAGACATATGGGTTTACGTTTAAAGCACACAGCCTAACCTGAATCTGGCACAGTGGCGTCCATTGTTGTCCGTTTTGTGTCTGTTAGCCCTCATTGGCCGGTTGGTCTGATTTGTCCCGCCCCCTTGTGTGTGTAGGCTGTATGTGGATGGTCCATTTGGCAGTCCGTCAGAGGAGGTGTTCAGCTATGAGGTCAGCCTCTGCGTGGCGGGTGGGATTGGAGTCACGCCATTCGCCAGCATCCTGCACGCACTGCTGTGAGTGGCTGTCTGCCCTGTCCGTCGTCAAGTCAGTCAAACAAATTGTGTTGTTTCTTGATGAGATTCATTCATCATACCACAATGCTCTCTCTCTCTTTCTCTCTCTACCCTCCCTTCTTCCCCTCTGTAAGGATTACTGTTTCTCTTCCTCCTTCTCTTGCCCTAATGCCCCTCCCCTTCCATACTCTGCCCCATCCTTCCTTCTCTCCCCTATCCTCTTAGTCTCTCTCACTCCCTCACCCCTTATGTCACCTTGTTATCCTCTCTCTCTCTCTCTCTCTCTCTCTCTCTCTCTCTCTCTCTCTCTCTCTCTCTCACACACACACACACACACACCCAGGTATTTCCTGCCTGAGCCTCATCCCTCTCTCTCTCTGTCTCCATAGTGGCGGCGCTTCCGGCTGCGCCGGCTCTACTTTGTCTGGGTGTGCCGGGAGCTGCAGTCCTTCTACTGGTTCGCCGAGGTGCTGTGCGCCCTCCACCACAAGGTCAGAAGGGGGAGGGGGGGGGGGGGTCAAAGGTCACATGGCGGGTTCAGTGCCCAGGGGTCTTGGGGGAGTGGAGTGGAGGATGACTGGGTACCACTGAGGTCTGTGCAGGGCGACCCTTTCGGTTGCCTCCGGTCTGATCCGTGTCTGGGACGTTTCTTTCTGAAGTGTTACCGCCACCTGGTGGCCAGCCGATGTTCTCCACAAGTCACTCGGGTGTTTTGAGTTTGACCCCCTGCTTCGGTCGACTTCGTTTAGCTGTGGAACATTACACAGCGCCTCTCGGCTGTTGTACTCCTCCGGCTGGCTACAGATCACCTGCAGCAAATACAGGCGCCCGCGCGCACACGCACACACACACACACACACACACACACACACACACACACACACACACACACACACATAGAGAGAGAGAGAGAGAAGAGAGAGGCAGAAACAGGACATTAATGCTAACTTTCATTTGATTCTCTTTCATAGAGGAAAATGTTTAAAAGCACAAACAAAAATACTTATTTGAGTCAAAGCTTTTCTGAGTTTTTCTTTCACTTTATTATGTATATTAAGATTTATTTAAAGGCAGGTTATGATAAAAAAAATTATTAGCGAGATCAGAGATGAACAGCAACAGAAAGAATGAGATAGTGAGGGAGGGAAGACAGGAAAGACGTATTGCACAGAAAAAAATACTGGTACTAATACGAATGTAAAAGCAGCGTCCATGTTAGTTCTTTGTAGATCATCTGTATAAGCTCAAATTATTAACAACAGCTAAAGGGCAACGGCATGTGCATTTTTCCTAAAGCCCTTTTAAAGCTGCCCAAATCATTTTTTCTTATAATAAAAAAGAGATTTATATTCCTGGAAAGACCGTGTTCAATACAAATGAAGATCTAGACGAAGGCAGTGGGGATGGCTGGGGGTGGGTATTGGGTCAGCAGGTAAAAGTTATGATGCCTTCTTTGTACAGACTATTTTGGGTTCTGTCAGAAGCAGGATTGTATGCCACAGTTCCCCTTTTGCAGAGAGGTAATTGGTCAAAAATGTCCGAGGCGTGTCACTGCCTTGTATAGAGAACCATCGAAGAGCTGGTATTCAGCGATTTTGATGGCATGCAACAAGAACATTTGTAGCACCCGAGCTTGTTCGATTTTTAAACCAAACAATTATTTACCAACGGTAACAAATTAGTCGTATGAATAAACTAATCGCCATAATGCAACATAGGAGAATGGAATGCTCCTTAAGTATCATGTCACAGATGCAAGGCCGCAACCTCATTGTGATTATTTATTTTAGTTTTAAGTGTATTTATGCTCTTATGTGGGCAGAACACATGCGCGTGTGTGGGTTAGGAGTGGATGATGTGCCTATGTTGGTCTGTAAAGGGATGGTCTGCAAGGCTGGTATTATTTTTTTGTCAACTAGACATCTAACTTGGCTTTTTGCAGTGTGCTCCTATAATTTTGTTTGTTTTGGTTTTGTTTCTTAAAGATTTGTAATTCTACATGAATTATATAATTTCTTAGGCTAGTACCAAATGTTTCAAAAATTCTGTTTATTTACATGTATTTCCAGTTAATGCATTAAAGACTTCCAACATAAGCATTGATCTATTTTTCTGTGTCATTGCTTATACATTTTATTTAGCTAAGGTTGCTTGGAACAAAGGTCTTTCTTTCCAGCAAGAATTAAGAAGGGTGAGCTAGAATTGTTTGTGTAATCATCTGTCCTATCCAACAATTTGGATGACTTTATTTAATACCAATCCAATCCAGTTTCATTATCAGTTTCATCTTCTTAAGGTACTGCAAAGTAAGATCAGATGGTTCGATGCAAAGTTCAGTTCGACAAGCTTGTCTAAATCCACATCTCTAAATATCCAACACCATCCTAGAATGCATGAATCAGTAATATTAAGGACGAGAGGAACAGAAACTAACCTTTTTTTTGTGCACTGGAACAAAATCTTGAAAGCACATATTTATGAAAATATGACAATTTCATCGATGCCGCATGTCTTATTTACCTGACAAAAGTGACACACACACCCACAGCTAGCAGTGATTATAACATGTTTACATGATGCTTTGGTACACACACTCTTCAGGTTGAAGCTTTTTGCTGTCTGTCCCCAGAAGGCATTTAATTCCCTTCGCCCAAAGTTAGGTTATGTGCTGAGGTCCTTGGTGGGCTTGCTACGAGTGCATGGGCGATACCAGATCCGAGCCATGATTCGCTCCTGGCGCGTTATAGCGCTGAAGTCCATCCTCTTCAAGTAAGGCAAGACACCAATTATATACCTCCTACAATACAGTCAAACATATACACTCAAACGTTAGATCAGGAGGATCTGCTTATATTTTTTATATAATGCTATACTATTATTTATATTATTGCAAGATAGCAATTTTACATATAAGGCCACAATATATAAGCACATAGCAAATCTGCCAGTAGAGAGTAGAGACAAAAAAAAGTTCACAAAGAGCTGCTAAAACAAGGAACTACTACAATGGAGACACTTCTTATCCTACTGCAACAATAGCTGCTCTTACAAGTTAAATTCTTACTGCTACTATTACTACAAGTACACTTCTAGTGATAGTGTGCGTTGATGGTGTTGCTATGAAGACAGAAAAAGGCAGTGTAACTCGACCCAAATTTCACTGCTCCATTTAAGTATCTGCCAGAATGCTAAACAGCTGCCAGCTTGCTCAGCACCTGTTGCACACGTACACACACAGACTGCATTTTGACAGAAGACTCTTTGCAGTCTCCGCTATTTGTAACTTTCCTCAACTTTAAAAATGAAAGGGACATAACTGTTTGCAACTAGGCCTGGGAAAGGTTCGTTTACCGATTAGCTAATCTCATATTTAAACAGTAAATCAGGTTGTTTCTGAGATGGTTCAAATTTATTTGGAAAAAAAACTTTCTTTTTTTAAATGTCTTGTGTTTGTGGAGAGAGAAAGACAGAGAGAAAAATTGTGTCTGTCGCTTTATACCTGTAGACTGAGTCGTTCTCTAAAGGGTTTCCATGTAGAGTAAGAGTGTGCAGGTATGGCAGTGCTCCCAGTTTGTCCACATCTGACAGTTTAGTGATGCTATTGCCATGAAGATACAACACACGCAGGTCCGGCAACTCACACAGGACCTTGGAATTATACACACAGTTATGGTATTAAGCTACATTGGCATAAGAGATTGTGTGTGTGTGTGTGTGTGTGTGTGTGTGTGTGTGTGTGTGTGTGTGTGTGTGTGTGTGTGTGTGTGTGTGTGTGTGTGTGTGTGTGTGGTGTGTGTGTCTCAAAAAGACTCACCGGATCTATGTCAGTGAGGTCGTTAAAGGATAGATCGAGCCAAGCTAGGTGGGACGGCTCAGAGATGAAGTGTGAAATGGTTTTGGAGAGGTTTTTTAGGTTACTGATAATGTTGTTGTTTAGACGCAGTGAACGGCTGCAGTACTTCTTCTCTGCATCCCTCTTCACTCGTCTTAAGCCCTCATTGGGCTCTTCTGTCAAGGCATCTGACCAAGCAGTGCAGAAAAGAACATAGACAAACTTTAATGCCTTTCTGGTGTGCTTGTGAGTGTGTAAGAGAGAGACAGCTAAGTGGATATTAACAGTAACTCAAGGCAAATTTGATTGCAGAGAATTAATTGCAAAACGGGTCATTAATTCAATTGTTTACATGAGTGTATTACTGATTTTTTTTTTCGTTTCAATTATATAATAACAATTATTAACACAATAGTACAAATACATGACTAACAACGATATATGTTAAATAGAGGATGCAATTATCACAGAATTCATGGTGGCTACAAACTGAAACTGTACCTGTCATTGCGCCTATGCATTTGAACGATAGATCCACAGGAGCTCCATACATTTTCAAGCCAGCGGGCGAACCCTACAGGTTGTAACGATTATATTTCAAGTCAGATTAACATCGATAGGCAAGAATCTCAAGGTAACCCTAACTGGTTAGTAATTTAACATTAACGACTGTAATTTGTCGAAAAGCAGACAAATTGCCTAAAACCCCCAACACACAGCTTTCATGCAAGATAGCTAGCAACTTTCCAATAACACGTGGATAAATGAAGTAAACAGCTATCTTACTCGCTAGCTATCTAACTAACTAGTAATATAGCTAGTTTAATAGAGAGATTGCAGAAATAAAACATGGAAGATAGATTAAAATGTATGGTTCTGTTGATCCAATCGTCACGTAGAACTTGGGCTCAACAAATCGTTTCCATGGAAACACTTTTTCTTTGACTTGGGATTTGTAGTCTATTGCAAGACACGTGAACGATGGACGCAAGTTCCGGACAATTAACCAATCAACACTTCTGTTTTCCGCAAGCGCCGAAATTTTAAATAAATAGGGCTGGGCTAGCTTCCGCTGCAGCTTCGTTTGAGTAGTTGTGCTAGGGATTGTAGTTAACCCTGCTTTTGTAAAGTATATTTTCTGAAGTTATTAAACTTTCATATTAAAAGGTTGCAGACAGAACTTTTCAGGACGGGTTAAAGGTACGATAAATGACGAATTTCTAAACTATATGTTTTTGGAAATAGCACTGCCAGCTAGGCTGCTACAGTGCAGTGCTAGGCAGCCAGCTAGCTCAGTTAGCTAGTAAACTGAAGACTTGTTAGGTGCTCCTGATGCAACTTATTAGTTTTCTTTAAAAAACTTGTATAAATAGGCCCCTAAGTTATACAAAAGTATTAGTGAAGACCATAACAATGTTAAGTAATTTAATAACGTTGTTAATTACGAAAATGAATATGCATAAATTAATGAAAAAACATTTTTCCCAAGCAACCGCAACCTAATCCTGCAAGGATGACACCTCGATTCGAAAGAGCATTGCTTGTATGGGTAAGTGTAAGCCTACTCAATAGTTTCTCACATCTGTCAGTGCTCACTTTATATGACAAACGTATGTAATTTTGTTAGTAGTTAAGTTATGATGAACGAAGGCTCGGACACGTCTTTACTTTGCATACCATTACAGTGGTCGTAAAGTTATTTTCTGCTTTACTACTTTATATCGACAGATCAACAGCTTCCAACTTGGGGAGGCTGTAATCCAAATGAAAGAGCTTCAAGATGGTGTCTTGTTAACAAAACTCGTGTATAAACTGTGAGTATTACGTAATATCTAGCCAGTGAGTGAACAGTGGCAATCCTTCCTTTGTGGTTACACATTTGTCTAGCGATGTAGAGGTGGGTGTGTTGCCATATGTTTATAACAATCTGTTGGTGTCTCTTTACTAAATCTGTTTTGTAGAAAAAATGAAGCTCCGCCACATGCCTGTCCTAATCAGGAGGCCCAGGAGAGACTTCACCTATTGGCAGACTTCCTGAAACGTGAGCGTTTGTATTACCATAGCCTTTGACAGCAATGGGACCAGAGCTTACCGCTTTACCACAGAAAACTTTATTGAGAACAATTCTCTCTTCGTCTTTGGTTAAGTTAACTTGGTTTATCATACAGCTATGTCTTTGTTTTGGTTTTTTTGCTTGTTAGGAGACTGCAGGTACGACGCGGACGCAGGAGCTTCTTTGTCATGGGACAGTGTTGCTAAGGGAGCACACCTCGAACTGTCAAAGGTAACTGCCAGTTGGGATGGTCCAACGAGGGCATCATCTTGCAAGGCTTCACCGTTTTCTCCATGAAGTGTTGTGGATGTTTTAAAGCCTGACTTGGGTGTGTAGAACGTGTGACCTCTTGATATCGTGTCATGCGTGTCTGCTTTTTTTTTTTTTTTAGGTGCTATTGATCCTTTTACATCAACACGTCCTGAACGTGCCGTACACTCTGCATCATCTTGGTGTCAAAGTTGAGGTACGAGGGCTTTTATTTATTTTTCTTTTTTTTTGCGTCTTTCCGTTTTAATCCACATCTTCCAGAGTTCACGTTGTAAACTCACTGACTCCACCTGCATGTAGAGGCCTTCCCTGTTGTTGTATTGATCGGACTAATTGTCGCCCCCTGTCCATCAGCTTGAGCTAGCGGCCCTACTGCGTTACGTGCTGGAGCACGAGGGCAGCGTTTACCTGAGCAACGAGCTCGAGTCCTATCTCAAAAGGGACGGTACGTCCGGGATTCATTATGAATCTATATTTCTCTTCACTGACTTACACTTCCTCAGTCGTAACGGAGAGATTGTAACGGAAAGATTGACGTTGTGTTCTATCACCTCCTTTCTCAGACGGCTTATCAGCCGAGTTTGACGTGAGCGGCGGCTCCACGTCCTCCGTCCAGTCGAGCACCAGCGACGTGTTCTCTCCCGTCTGCCAGCGCTCGCACAGAGTTCAGTTCCTCGAGCTTCAAACTGTGGCCTCCTCCTCTGTCAGGTATGGCTCATTCCCCCAGCCCTTAGTAACCACCGCTCAGATATGTGATTTTATAGTAATTTAGGTAATGATGGTAATTATGTTACCAGAACATTATACAGATTCTTCCCATGGGGATCGTTACGTGGGAATGTGTGTTCATCGCCCATGAGTGAGTCAAACCATAGCACGTGTCCTTTGTGTTTGCGTGCCGCAGCTCTCCTCTGCAGGACGTGATGAACACTCCGCTCTTCCAGCTGAGGAGGGTCAAGCGGCAGCTGGCCCAGGAGAGAGAGTACCGGGACGATCTGGAGAGGGAGCTGGCTAATAGCACCTCCACTGTCGCCCAGAGAGGTACCGCGCAACCACACACACACACACACACACACACACCAACTGTATGTTCCATCTCTTTTACATCTTAGGCCTCTAGCAGCTGCTCTCAAAATGAATGTCGAAAGGGCCTAATTACAATTCGCTTTGAAAAGCAGTATACATACCATAGTTGTGAGAATACGTTTTCTGGTAAAAAAAAATAAAAGCAAGTTAAGCATGACTCTTATTGGGTGGTTTACAGTGGAATATTAAATTAGGGCCCTCTGTCCCTCTCGGCAGAATCCCAAATCCACCAGCTGCAGCATCGCCTGGAGAAGTTGCAGGGGCAGCAGGCTGACCAGGAGCAGGGGTCCAGGGCGGAGCTAGACGAGCTCTGCACCAAGAACAACGGGTAAGGAAGCCACCTCTGACGCAAGCTTTGGACAGTTATGTTAAACACGAGGACATAAGAGGTACGGTTGGTGGGGATGGGATGGTGCATTGAACTGGAGAGAAAGCTCCGCGGCGATGGCAGCGAGGCGCTGACCGTGTGTGTGCCTCATGTCAGGCTGCAGAGCCGTCTTCACGAGGTCCTGAAGCAGTGCCAGGACCTGAAGGTCAACACCGCTCACATGGAGCGCAAGGTGGACCAGCTCACCGAGGAGAACGGCGCGCTCTCCGTCCAGGTACCCCCTTCCCGTTCTTCCCGCCTGCTGTTCCGCCCGCTCTCGACCACAGGGGACGGGAGTTTCACGCCGCTCTACGTTTGTGTTTGCGCGTCAGGTGAGCACGGTGTGTGCCCAGCTGGTGGGCGCCAAAGCGGAGGTCCGGAGTCTGACGGAGGCCCAGACGTCCGCCCAGCAGGAGTGGAGTAACAGAACCGGCCAGCTAGAGGCGGATCTCTGCCAGGCCACCACTCGCAAGGTCAGCGCTCTGGGTCCTGTGGCTCCGACTACGTTGTTTTGTGAGCTTGTTACTTATGGCAACAGAGTTGCGTTCAGCAAATGGAACTAAAATGGATTTGGCGTGTCTTCTCTGCTCCAGGAGTGTCTAGGGGAGCAGATTCAGATCCTACAGGGAAAGATCTCCTCTCTGGAGGAGGAGCTGAGGAGATCCCAGACCGAGGATCAAGGAGAGAATATGGGACCCATAATGGAGGTATGAATCCGTTCTTTTATCAGCACTGCCTTTTTGTTTAAAATTTTCATTTCCCTCAATAAGAAGAGGAAGAGAAATTGATGAATAGAAATAAGAACTCTTGTAATGTCCCGTTTTCTTTTATATATTTCAGGAGAACCTCAAACAGGAACTGGCTGAGGCTTCGCTGAAGCACTCTGAAATGGAGCAGACCATAACCCGTCTGGAAGGAGAGCTCCACCACACACGAGTCCTGCACGCCCAGGAAAAGGCCAGCTTCGAGGCCGAGACTCTGCGCCTCCATGGGGTGATCACGGACGTCCAGGGGGCGCTGAACGTCCTGCGGGCCGAGAGGGAGGCCACGGAGCTGGCCCTCCAAGAGCAGCGGGCGTCCTTCGACACCAAGCTCCAGGCGTTGACCAACGAGCTGGCCCACCTCACCGCCGTGGTCCGCCAGCGAGAGGGGGAGGCCGGCGCCCTCAGGGAGGAGGTGCAGGCAGAGCGGAGGAAGGGCGGGGAGCTGAGCGCGGCCATGGAGGCGCAGGAGAAGGAGGCCAGAGAGCGGGCGGACGGCCTGAGGAGCCAGGTGGAGGCCATGGGTCAGTCTCTCCACAGGGCCGAGGAGGAGATCCAGGCCAAAGTCGAGCTGCTGGCCCGGATGCAGAGCGACACCTCCGCCCAGAAAGAGGCCCTGCAGCAGCAGATCTCCAGCCTGAGTCAGCAGACGGAGGACCTCGGCGGCCTGCTGAAGACGACGGAGGAACAGGTCCGTGCCAAGGAGAAGCTGTTGGCCGAGAACCAAGAAGAGCACGCCAGAGTGAAACGGGAACTCCATATGGACATCACCGTTTCTGAGGAGGAGGTCAAGAGGCTAAAGGAGGAGATCCAGTCGAAGGAGGAGCAGCTCCACGCGCTAAAGACTGAAAGTTCTACGCGTTTAGACGGTCTTCAGCGGGAGATCCAGGGTCTGAAGCTGCAGGTGGAGAACGTGAAAGACTCCCTGAAGAAAGCGGAAGAACAGGTCCAGTCCAAAGAGGAGCTGTTGGCCCGGAACCAACAGGAGAGAGTCCACCAGGAAGAGACTCTGCAGAAACTCATCGCCGCCTCTAAAGAGGAGATCCTGCAACTACAAGAGGTGCAGGCTGAGAAGCAGCACCTCCTCGTCCAGGCCACAGAGAAGATGGAGGCTCTCCAGTCAGAGCTGTCCTCCGTCTCGTCTCTCTCTGCAGACAAAGACCTGCAGCTCTCCAGCCTGAGAGAGGAGGTGGCCAGCCAGACCGGCCTGCTGAGGAAAGCGGAGGAGGAGATCCAAGGGAAGGAGGAGCAGCTCTCTAAGGCTCAGACGGAAAGCGCAGGCCACTCCGACGTCCTTCAACAGGAGATCCAGGGTCTGAGGTTTCAAGTGGAGAACATCAGCGACTCGCTGAGGAGAGCAGAGGAGCAAATGGAGGCCAAGGAGGAGCTGTTGATCCAGACTGATCGAGACCGTGCTCGCGTGGAGGAGGCGCAGCAGGTCCTCATGGCGTCGGCCGAGGAACAGGTAAACGAGGCGACGGGCGTCTGTGTAGACGTTGCCACCTCATGTTATTTTGTTTGATCATATTTGGGAGTGTTCTACCACTTCTTTTGAAAATCACACTTTCAAATAAATGTCATTCACATCCCTTGTTGCATGCCAGCTTAATTATTCAAAATCGAATTATTACAATGTTTGGCGCTAATGACCACCCCCTTTAAAACTCTAGATAACACACCTGAAAGAAGTCCAGGCTGAGAAGGAGCTCCTCCTCGTCCAGGCCACGGAGAAGATGGAGGCTCTCCGGTCAGAGCTGTCCTCCGTCTCGTCTCTCTCTGCAGACAAAGACC
This sequence comes from Galaxias olidus, assembly GCA_026901105.3. Classification (NCBI taxonomy): domain Eukaryota; kingdom Metazoa; phylum Chordata; class Actinopteri; order Galaxiiformes; family Galaxiidae; genus Galaxias; species Galaxias olidus. The sequence continues at coordinate 43,966 of JAPMUY010007497.1, read as the reverse complement.
TGAAGCTCTCGAGCCTGAGAGAGGAGGTGGCCAGCCAGACCGGCCTGCTGAGGAAAGCCGAGGAGGAGATCCAAGAGAAGGAGGAGCTGCTGACCAGGCTGCAGTGTGACAGCTCCTCTCTCAAAGGAGCTCTTCAGGAGGAGATTGAGGGTATGAAGTCTCAGGTAGCAAACATGGGTGTGTCCCTGAAGAGGGCCGAGGAGGAGGTCCAGGCGAAGGAGGAGCTGTTGGCCAGGCAGCAGAAGGAGAGTGCCCAACAGACAGAAATGCTGCAGCAACAAATAGTAACATCTGAGGAGGAGGTGAAGAAGCTAAAGGAGGAGGTCCAGTCCAAAGAAGAGCAGCTAATCTTGAGTAAAGCTGACAATTCCACACATTCAGAAGCGCTCCAGCAGCAAATAGCTGCTTCTGAGAAGGAGATCCAGCAACTACAGGAGGTCCAGGCTGAGAAGGAGCTCCTCCTCGTCCAGGCCACGGAGAAGATGGAGGCTCTCCGGTCAGAGCTGTCCTCTGTCTCGTCTCTCTCTGCAGACAAAGACCTGAAGCTCTCCAGCCTGAGAGAGGAGGTGGCCAGCCAGACCGGCCTGCTGAGGAAAGCCGAGGAGGAGATCCAAGAGAAGGAGGAGCTGCTGACCAGGCTGCAGTGTGACAGCTCCTCTCTCAAAGGAGCTCTTCAGGAGGAGATTGAGGGTATGACGTCTCAGGTAGCAAACATGGGTGTGTCCCTGAAGAGGGCCGAGGAGGAGGTCCAGGCGAAGGAGGAGCTGTTGGCCAGGCAGCAGAAGGAGAGTGCCCAACAGACAGAAATGCTGCAGCAACAAATAGTAACATCTGAGGAGGAGGTGAAGAAGCTAAAGGAGGAGGTCCAGTCCAAAGAAGAGCAGCTAATCTTGAGTAAAGCTGACAATTCCACACATTCAGAAGCGCTCCAGCAGCAAATAGCTGCTTCTGAGAAGGAGATCCAGCAACTACAGGAGGTCCAGGCTGAGAAGGAGCACCTCCTCGTCCAGGCCACAGAGAAGATGGAGTCTCTCCGGTCAGAGCTGTCCTCCATCTCGTCTCTCTCTGCAGACAAAGACCTGCAGCTCTCCAGCCTGAGAGAGGAGGTGGCCAGCCAGACCGGCCTGCTGAAAAAAGCGGAGGAGGAGATCCGAGGGAAGGAGGAGCAGCTCTCTAAGGCTCAGACGGAAGGCGCAGGCCACTCCGACGTCCTTCAACAGGAGATCCAGTCTTTGACGGCTCAGGTAGAGGACATCAACAGCTCCCTGGAGAGAGCAGAGGGGCATGCCCGGGCCAAGGAGGAGCTGCTGATGTCCGAGCAGCAAAAACACGCGCAGGAAAAGGACCTTCTGCAGCAACACATCACCTCGGCCGAAGAAGAGGTGAAACGACTTCAAGAGGAGACACGGGTCAAAGGTCAGCTGTTGGCTCAAACCCGACAGGAGAGCGCCCAACAAAGCACTGAGCTCCACGTCAAAATGGCTGCCGCCGAGGAGGAGGTGAGGAGGCTGAGGCAGGAGGTGCAGGCCAAGCAGGAGATGCTGGACCTGCTGAACACGGACACCTCCACGCAGTCCGCCATGCTACAGCAGGAGATCCAGGGTCTGAAGCAGCAGGTGGAGAACGTGAGGAACTCCCTGAAGGAAGCGGAAGAACGGGTCCAGTCCAAAGAGGAGCTGTTGGCCCGGAACCAACAGGAGATGGCGACCCAGAAGGCTCTCCTCCAACAGCAAACAGCGGCCGCGGAGGAGGACGCGCTGAAGCTCAAGGAAGCCCAGAGGGAGAAGGAGGACCTTCTCGCCCAGGCCGCGGAGAAGATGGAGGCTCTCCGGTCCGACAACGCTCAGCGGAGCGAGCTCCTGCTGCAGCAAGTAGCCGCCTCTGAAGAGGAGGTGAAAAAGCTCTCGGCAGAGGTCCAGGCCAAAGAGGAGCGGCTGGCCGCGCAGGAGAAGGAGAACGCTCGACAGTCGGAAACCCTGCAGGAACAACTCGCCGCCAAGGACTCTGACCTGCACCGGCGCGCGGAGTACCAGAGCGTCCTGAAGGAGGAGATCTCGCTGCAGAAGGAGATCTGCGCCGCCTCCGAGGAGGAGATAGCCAGGCTGAAGCAGGACGTCCAGGCCAAGGAGGAGCTGCTCGGCCGGTGTGAGAGGGAAAGCTCGGAGCGCGGGCGGTGCCTTCAGGAAGAGGTGCTTCGTTTGGAGGCCCGGGCGCAGAGCACGGCCGGCTCCCTGAGGAAAGCCGAGGAGGAGGTCCTGGCTAAAGAGCAGCGGCTGGCTCAAACCCGGCAGGAGAGCGTCCGGCAAACCTCGGCGCTCCACGTCAAAATGGCCGCCGCCGAGGAGGAGGTGAGGAGGCTGAGGCAGGAGGTGCAGGCCAAGCAGGAGATGCTGGACCTGCTGAACACGGACACCTCCACGCAGTCCGCCATGCTACAGCAGGAGATCCAGGGTCTGAAGCAGCAGGTGGAGAACGTGAGGAACTCCCTGAAGGAAGCGGAAGAACGGGTCCAGTCCAAAGAGGAGCTGTTGGCCCGGAACCAACAGGAGATGGCGACCCAGAAGGCTCTCCTCCAACAGCAAACAGCGGCCGCGGAGGAGGACGCGCTGAAGCTCAAGGAAGCCCAGAGGGAGAAGGAGGACCTTCTCGCCCAGGCCGCGGAGAAGATGGAGGCTCTCCGGTCCGACAACGCTCAGCGGAGCGAGCTCCTGCTGCAGCAAGTAGCCGCCTCTGAAGAGGAGGTGAAAAAGCTCTCGGCAGAGGTCCAGGCCAAAGAGGAGCGGCTGGCCGCGCAGGAGAAGGAGAACGCTCGACAGTCGGAAACCCTGCAGGAACAACTCGCCGCCAAGGACTCTGACCTGCACCGGCGCGCGGAGTACCAGAGCGTCCTGAAGGAGGAGATCTCGCTGCAGAAGGAGATCTGCGCCGCCTCCGAGGAGGAGATAGCCAGGCTGAAGCAGGACGTCCAGGCCAAGGAGGAGCTGCTCGGCCGGTGTGAGAGGGAAAGCTCGGAGCGCGGGCGGTGCCTTCAGGAAGAGGTGCTTCGTTTGGAGGCCCGGGCGCAGAGCACGGCCGGCTCCCTGAGGAAAGCCGAGGAGGAGGTCCTGGCTAAAGAGCAGCGGCTGGCTCAAACCCGGCAGGAGAGCGTCCGGCAAACCTCGGCGCTCCACGTCAAAATGGCCGCCGCCGAGGAGGAGGTGAGGAGGCTGAGGCAGGAGGTGCAGGCCAAGCAGGAGATGCTGGACCTGCTGAACACGGACACCTCCACGCAGTCCGCCATGCTACAGCAGGAGATCCAGGGTCTGAAGCAGCAGGTGGAGAACACCCTGAAGGAAGCGGAAGAACGGGTCCAGTCCAAAGAGGAGCTGTTGGCCTGGAACCAACTGGAGTTCTCCGCGCAGAAAGAGGCCCTCCTCCAGGAGAAACTAGCGCTCGGCCAAGAGAAGGAGAGTCTCCTCCTGGACACACACACGTAGACATGACCTTTTGTCATCTTGGCACATAGCAGATGTTAACTGGCAGGTACGCCTGCCAGTTAACATCTGCTAAGTGACTCGACCCCATCGAAAGTCAGAACGCAACAGCCGTCCGGTTTAAGGTCTCTCTCCCCCCCCCGTTTTCACTGTCGCACCCTTCAGATAGAGAAGGCCATGAGCTACTACGTGGAGAACAAGAAGCTGCTTCGGGAGAGCCAGGCCGAGGTCGCCGAGCTGCAGCGCCGCGCGGAGGTCAAAGAGCACGAGGTAAGCCTCACCCGTTTGGTTCGTTGTTCCTTCCACTTGTCTTTTTTTCTCTTTTTTTTTTTTTTTTACCGTGGAAAGTTTTCTTGTGTGGCATTCTAATGGGATTGATTTGACGCAAAGGTCAAGGCGTTGAACATTGAGGTGACCCTGCTTCAAGTGGAACTGGAAAAGGCCCGCGGAGTGGAGAAGACTCTCAGGAGCAGGGTGAGGAGGCACAGGTTGGCACGCACACACACACACATACACACACGTAGACGCCAAGACTTAATAAAGCATAAAATCCTCGATGGCTTTATATTATTTAAGCAGTCCTATAAATGTATCCCCTGGCCTTCAGTATAAACCTGTAACCTTCTGACCTGCACAGCTTTGTCGGCATGCTAATAGTCTGCGTGTGTCTCCAGCTGGCGTTCGCCGACCGCATCTTGCGGGAGGACGGCCAGCTCCGCGGCGGGGCGGAGACCAGCAGCAGAGCCAGAGAGTCGGTTGTGCTTTGACGTCCCTCCGAAGCGAGGGAGCATCAGCGACAATCTGGACCTCAGCGCCGAGGACCCCCTCAACATCCCCAGGTAACGCCGTCTGCCTATCGATGCGCTCTCTCTCGCTCACTCTCCACCAGTCAATAAGGCATTTTGTGTTGGCCCCCGTACCTGTAACTGCTGTCGGGTAACCAGTACCCCCCCTCTCTCTCCCCCTCTCCCTGTCACCGTCCGGTCCAGGAGGGCGTTTGCCCCCGAGGAGTCCAGCACCCCCCTGGTGCGTAGGTCCGACCGCCTGGCGTCCAAGCGGCGCGCCCTGGAGGGGGAGTCTCTGGAGACCCTCTACTTCACCCCCCAGAACAGCAGGCAGATCAACCGGTCAGTCAGTGGTTTGTTTTGGCAAACGGACTCATTCATAATACATACCTGTTCTTCGACACTCTCTTTTTTTAATACATTTTGTGTTTTAATTTTTTTCCAAATGTCTGTCTCTCTACTGTCGGCTAGAAACAACACTTGTGCTTTTATATTTTTCACCAAATTGTTTAAATATGTCACCAACCAAGGTGTAATTGTTGTTTACTGTGTTGGTGGTCGACCAGGACCAGCACGGAGCGCAAGCTGGAGAGCAGCATAGACTCCCTGGGGGTGATGGCCCTGGACTCAGCCCGGAAGATCCCCTGCTCCTCGGCCAAGCGCCGCCGCACCACCCAGGTTATCAACATCACCCTGACTAAGGTGGAGGACCCCGCTCACGTGCACTCACTCCCCCCCCTAGGCTCTCAGTCAGCCTCACTGTGACACCTCTATCCTTCCCTTCTGTTTTGCTTGTCTCTCTTACACTTCGCTACTTTTGATTTGCTCGTTCTCTTTTCCTCACGTTCACTTCCAGTAACTCACTTCAAACTTGTATTAATACATCTCTCACACTTTGAAAACATCGCTCATCTCCTGGTCAAACGTCACTGCGGTAGAGGTAGAGGGTAGAGTAGAGGGTCTCCAGAGACTCCCCCTCCAGGGCGCGCCGCTTGGCCGCCAGGCGGTCGGAGCTACTTACCAGGGGGGTGCTGGACTAGGTGCGGGTTTGTCGCTGGCACGTGTGTGTGTGTGTGTGTGTGTGTGTGTGTGTGTGTGTGTGTGTGTGTGTGTGTGTGGCTATGGTTGTAGACGGAAGAGGTGGAAGCCTGTCAACCCAGGCGTTCTGACACCCTGCAGTTGGCGCTCTCCCCTCAGGTAACGAGCGCGCCTTATCCGTTCACCGCCCCCCAGCAGACTGATCGTAGAGGAAACTTGTTGTTTTGAAAGCCCTTTTAGTTGGTTATGTTCAAACGTGTTTGTTCCTGCCTGGACTGATGGCAGCGATGGGAAACAAGATTAGTTCATGGTTTTGAATCGTCCTCGCCACGATCTCATCTCTGAATGATTTACAGAAAGGTAGTCCAATATTAAGACAGTCTCCTGAATATTTTTTTCTTTCTTTCTTTCTCTCTCTCTCTCTCTCTCTCTCAGGGTAAGCGACAGGCCAGTTGTTTCCCCCGTCCGCTGACCCCCAAGGACAGGAACCGCGGCGGGCCCACCAGCAGCACCCTGACTCACCCTCCACTCAGCCCTGTGAGTCAGCCCTCCCAGAGTCCTCTCCATCGAAAACCTTGATCATGTCCCTGGACAGCGACCACAGACGACATCTCCAGTTTCCTCCCTCCATCAAAAAACATGCCGCATCCTCCTACCAGTGCCCTGACCAGTCACTGCCAATTCCTGGAGTCGGTCTGTGTGTCCTATGTGTGTGAGCAACACGTAATATGTTGGGTGAGCAAGTCTGGCGCAAATTGGCTGCCGTGGTATCACTCAGACTGAGTGTTGTGTTTGATAGCTGTCGGTCCATTCGTTGTTTGCTCTGTGGTATTAATTGGCGACCAAATTGTGTAAAGCAATTTTGTGTATCTATTAAAGCGCTAAAACTAAATAAAAAGAATTATTATTATTATTATTATTATATGCATATTTTTGTTTTGATGTTTTCTTATGTAATTCCATTGACCACGCCCTGCAGGGGTCTGCCAGAGGTCAGCGGAGGTCACCCCGGCTAGGGAACAACAGCAGTGCCAAGTCCCCCAGTCTGACCAGTAGTGCACGCAAGGTAACTCACTGCTGGGCGTACTGGACTGTCACGCTCCTAACACACCTATGACTAGAGCTATACAGGCGCAGCTCAAGTCAGCTTCTTTTATCATAATGAACTAGCGTCTAATTGGGAAGTTCCCCTACCTTTTGTTCAGGAGCCTGCAGGTCCCGGGGCCAGAAGGAAGCTTTGAGAAGGTTTACCATTGTTATATATTATATACTCACTCTGTCTGGTGCTGGCCCCTCTACTCACTGGGAACACAACTCTGTTTAAGCATTCCTGACTGTTTAGGTTTGCTTCAGTACTTCACTTGGGGTTGCTATTTTATGCTGTTAAAACTACACTAGTTGTGTGTGTGCTTATGCTGTGTTTTTGAACAGTTATTACGTTTTTTTAGGGTTGTGACTGAATGCTATTTAAAGTTTAAGAAAAACATTTTTTTTTCCTCCACAGATGATGAGGATGAAGTTCTGAACTGTCCTCAGCACACCAGCATTTGTTTTGGCGCAGGAATACAATCCTTATTAATCGTGCAATACATGTTGATTTACGGAATAGGATAGAGCATGGGTTTAACTGGTTTTATTCTTTTTGTATAAATATCTGAAAATATAAGGGTCTATTTAGAGTTTTTTCCCTTTCTTCTTGTATTATATTTACATGTTTTCTGTATTAAATAAACTTATTTTTCTCCCCTCTATATTTCCCAATATTATTGTCGGTAAGATCAGAATCGATTTGATCATGTTAAGGTGGAGAATTACGTGCCTGGTGTTTTATTTATTGTGTAATAGCGGCATCTTCTGGTTTATTGAGAATGGTGTCCTTTACTTTAATTTGAAACTGAGTGTCCGACATTTTAACACGGAAATGGGTACAAGCGGGACCCGAGTGTAACGACTTGAGGAACACACTAGAACAGGCTTACATAAACGTTATATTACTTAAATAATATACAATGGTTCTATCGTCATGTAAGTGGAAACGGGCCTTCATAATTGGGTAAGCCTACGGGTATTCTTGTAGGCCCTCTGCGTAAGGGCTTTTGAGCTGAGCTGTCAAGACTTCATAGACTGCAGTTTGGTGAGCTACGCGGGAGTCAGCCATCCAGCTTAATTTATTTTGGCCATGGAAACTGATTCTGAAGTACAGAGGTGAGTTTACCACGTTTTCGGCTAATAGAAAGGGCCGTTTTTAACAGTCAATCCCACAGTAAGAGTAGATAAAGACATTGCCATGTTGATACCTGTCATCTCCAGTCGAAATGAGACCTTCAGCAGTAAACTAGAACATTGAGCAGTTCAACAATCACATTGAACTGCTCTCCTGTTGTATTCCTACCATTAGTCCGAGGATCAACATTTAACGGTACATATTGCCATGTGCGGTAATGCTCTTCCTTCCCTGACACTTGCCTTTAAATGTACTGCCCCCCCCTCTCCCTCCCAGGATCTCTGAAAAGAGAGGAGCTGAGCAACGTCCCCCCTCCAGCTACGGCTCCATGTGTAGTGATGTGGAGGAAGAGGATGAGGAAATGACAGATGTTGCTACTTCGCAATTTCTCAAACCCACCGCTCCTTCAGACGTCATCACAGGGTAGGCCTGCTCTCTCCATTTACCGTTGAGCTACATTATATCTCAGAGCAAGGATACCGCCTGGTACCACTGTTAACATCCAGCTGCAAAGTAGGGACCGCAAGCTCTTATTGTTTTTGTCTCTGTGGTAGGATTCAGCTAACTCGATCCGACTCCCCAGAGACACTCTTCACAGAATGGACACAGCAGCAGTCGGTCAAACGGGGGGCCTACCTGACGGGCAGCATGTAAGCGGACACGCCCACACACACCTTTCGATCAGACTGTGACCACACTTGGAGTTCAGAAACACTTTCGGTTATTTTGGCCTGTTATTGTCTTTATAACATTGGGTAAAACGCTGCTCTCTTGCTCCCTTTTCCCGACAGCATCGAGGAGGGACTAGAGGAGGCGGAGGAGTTTGAGGAGGAGGATGAAGATGGGAGCCGTATAAATTCCCCGGAGCCCCCGCCCCCCGTGGAGCCCGAGGAGGAGAGCCAGGATGGGGAAGAGACCCAGCCTGGAAAACTGCACCCTGATTTTGACCTTCCCTTCATTTTCAAGGTATGTCTCCCGTGGTGTGTGAGGGAGGTGTGTCTGCGTGGCAGGCACAGATCTACAAAAATCTCCAGGACTAGGATCAGGGGCATTTGCCGATGCATTGGCAATGTATTGCCCCCGCAAACTTCAGGCTCCAGTCGAGCGTTGACATTTAAACAGTTTTTAATCTACGCTGGTATGTTTAATGCCCTTTGTTTTTAATGTCGCGCCTTGTGCATCCCTTTTTCTCTCTCGCACGCTCTCTCCTTTAATTTATGTCTCCCCTCCCCTTTCTCTCTCTCTCTCTCTCTCTCTCTCTCTCTCTCTCGTTTTATTGATGTCTCCCCTCCCCTCTCTGTAGAACATACAGAGTGTTCTGTCAAACCTCTCCCCACTGGAGCTGATAAATTTCAAAAGGCGCATGTGTAACCAGGAGTCCCGCTTTGCCCAAAGCCAGCTGCTGGAGCTGGACGTGCTGGACCTGGTGGACAAGCTTATCGAAAGCCTCGGTAAAGAAACACTTCAACAGAACTACAACAAGCCCTAGAACTACAACGAGCCCTAGAACTACGAGCCCTAGAACTACAAGGAGCTGTATAGCTGTAGTTTTGAAATGTGAAGTTCCATCACTGTGTAGTTAAACAAACCCCTGGTATAGAAGAGCATCCTCCTTTGAATGTCTCTGGATTGATCTACAAAACAACTTTTAGAAGTATCTGATTTTCTGGCTTTTGTTCCGAACAAACACTTCGCTCTTAGCGACCCATGGCCTAATCTCTAACAGCGTTGTGATTCTCGTGCTCTTGTTGAATGTCTCTGGATTGATTTTTCAAAACAACTTTTGCTGCAGAAATGAACCGTGCACTGCAGAGCTCCATCCGCGTGCTGGAGTACATCAAGAAAGAAGAGCTGTCCATCGAGCTGAAGACCAAGTGCAGGAAAGGTAAATCCGTACCACTGCTACCTCCTCCTGCTACGTCACTTCCTGTTCGAAGGACTGCTGTGAACTATGGTTTTGCTAAATATGTTTTGAAAAAACACGTAAAAAATAAAATAAAATACAAACTTTTTAAATTCTTTTTAATTTACTCTAAGAATCCAATGCATAGGCCAAGTTGGCACCGATTTTTGGTTTCCATCCAGACACGGTAAGGTAAACTACATAAAGGACGAGGTCAAACGCCATGCTTCTGTGTGGAGTGTTCCCGCCATTTCTTAACGTGTTCTTTCCGATTGCGTCGTACTTTGTCTTCAAGACACGCAGGTCTGAGTACGTGCTCTTCTTTCACCACGACAAACCTCAGTCAAGGCTCTTACCACACACACCAAACAACCCCCCCCCCTCTCTCTCTGTTTTCACCCTCCTCCAGTCTGGATGCAGTACGAGCTCAAGACCCAGCTGGTCCATGGGGGGGGTGTATGAATGAAAAATCACCGTATTAGCTGTTAGGAAAACGCCACCTGATTGGTTAAATACACAACACGTATCTGAGTTAAAACATAGATAGGTTTTGATTTCTGCCGTTTGTTGGGGATTTCTGCCAGTTGTGATGTTTTTTAATAATGTTGCAGTAAAAGATGATAACTGTTAAAAAAAGACGTATGCTTTTAATTCACAAAAGGTAAGCAGAAAACTCTTTACAGCTCCTGTATTGATGCAGACATCCAATTTTATTTGCTCCTTCATTAACCCCGAAAGTCCACAAACGGATTGAAACCCCGTCTCCGCTGGGAACCAGTTCCTGTTTTCCTTCTCGGGGCAACCTGCTGCCCGGGGGCCGAGGACCTGAGCTCTGGATCCTGGGGAGACCACGAGTGTCGCCATCCATTGTCTGGACAGATCCCCCCTCAGCTCATGCCTGGACGACAAGACCGTGGAGATACAAGGACCTGGTCCGGGGGGCTCTCTGCTCCGCTCGAGAACTTGTGAGAATGTTTTGTTTGTCTCTATGGTTAAATGAAGGGGGGGGTGGGGGGTATGAATGAAAAATCACCGTATTAGCTGTTAGGAAAACGCCACCTGATTGGTTAAATACACAACACGTATCTGAGTTAAAACATAGATAGGTTTGGATTTCTGCCGTTTGTTGATTTCTGCCAGTTGCGTCTTTAATAATAATGAAAGATGATAACTGTTCCCGGCTATTTCGGCAGAAAACTCCTGTCCTGTCAGACATCCACACCAAGGCCCACCTGGACACCCTGCTGGTGAACCTATTGTCCTGTCACACATGTACACCAAGACCGTGGAGATATAAGGCTAGGTGGGCTTGTGTGTGGACAAACCTGCACCCTATACAGAGCAGTGTGTGTGTGTGTGTGTGTGTGTGTGTGTGTGTGTGTGTGTGTGTGTGTGTGTGTGTGTGTATTATATACAGGTGTGTGTGTGTGTGTGTGTATATACAGGGTGTGTGTGTGTGTGTGTGTGTGTGTGTTGATATATTACAGCAGGGTGTGTGTGTGTTTTATATTATACAGCAGGGTATGTATGGTGTGTGTGGATATATTACACAGCAGGGTGTGTGTGTATGTGCATGCGTATGGCTACATCACACAGCAGAGCATGGCGTGCGTATCTCGCTGTTCTTAACCCCTTGTGTGCACGGCCGGCTCTCTCTCTCTCTCTCTCTCTCGCTCTCCCCCCCTCTCTCTCTCCAGCGAGGAGAAGAAGGACGAGTTCTGGACCAAGCGCTACCAGGACAAGGAGCTGGCGGCCAAGATCGTGCGGCACGCCCGCCGCTGCCCCTCCCTGCACACCCTCTGCCACATGCCCTTCACCTGCTGGATCGTAGCCGCCGTGTTCGAGCGGGAGTTCCGCGACCCCGACTACGGCACCGTGCCCGCCAAGCTCACGCCCTTCTACGTGCACTACCTGATCGTCCAGACCAACCGCAGCCTGGAGAAGTACCGCGGGACCGGCCACGACGCGGAGGTGAGCCCGCTCCCCCAGGCTCCACGGGGGGGGGCTGCCCGGCGCTCTGCCGCGGTTCTATGTCAGGCCCGTTGTCAGAGAGCTACAGTGCCGTGCTTATGCTTTAGGCAGGGGATGCTGTTTGGAAGGCGAAGGGTGGTCACACCAAAAGTTGATTTTAATACAGATTTGATTTTGCCTCACTTTGACAAACAATTAACATTTCTATTTATACTGTATATACATATTTTTTTCTAACTTTAAAGACTTCACACCTGCCTAAAACTTTTGCACGGTACTGTATGTGAAAAACAAATGATCAAGTTACGCTGTTGACGCTGACATGTCCGTGCACGGGGGTTCCCCCCCCCACCACCCACCCCTCCCTCTCCAGAAATGGAGTGACTCGGACAAGGAGCGCCTGATGAAGATGGGCAAGATGGCGCTGCGGATGCTGGAGAAGAACACCTCGGTGTTCTTCCAGGAGGACCTGGAGGAGCACGGCCTGGCCCTGGTGGAGGTGGTGGTGCACTCGGGCCTGTGCACCGAGATCCCCACAGCCGGCGCCCCCTACGAGCGCAGGAAGTTCTCCTTCGTCCACCTCACCGTGCAGGTGACCGGTGACCTCTTAACCCCCGCAGGCTGACCGCTGACCGCACCAGAGCCGGGTGGCGGCCGAGAAGTAGAAACAATATTTTGTTGGCAGTTTTGAGAAAGTAATGTACACTGTAGTTGAACCTGTCGCTCTATATAGCTTGCTGGATTCAACTTTAAATAATGAAATAGTTCCTCTCTCACCTTTCTGAATACAGAAACCATAGACAGGTGTACTCTATGTCTGGCCACCTTTCAATAGTGTTTATTTTAGTCCTTTGCATTAAGTCAACTCTTTTTTAGTTTTGATGTTGAAACCAATATTGCATATGTCTTTACGTGGAACCTTAAATCATTTGAACGACGTCTCTCCTCCTCCAGGAGTTCATGGCAGCCCTCTACTCCTACATCATGTTCCGCCTGGAGGGCAAGAACGTACTGGAGTCCCCCGGCCACGTGTGCATGCCCAAGAAGATCTCCTTCAACAAGGACCGCTCCATGCTGGAGCTGTACCGCCACGCCGTGGACCGCGCCCTGGCCACGCCGCCGGGCCACTTCGACATGTACCTGCGCTTCCTCTGCGGCGTCATGGTGCGCATCAACGAGACCCACCTCCTGCGCGGGCTCCTGCTGCCCCACCGCCACCCGCCCGCCAGGGGCATGGAGGACGTCGTGCGCCTGTTGGAGAAGCGGCGGGACAGCGCCCCCGCCGAGCGGCTGGACAACCTGCTGGAGTGCCTCCGCGAGCTCACCCAGGAGCAGGACTGAGAGGGGTGGGGGGGGAGGGGGATAGGTGTCATCCGGGCCCCCCGTCGGTCGGCCGCTGACTGAATCACGTGGATCCTCCCGACTCGGGCGCGGTGCTGTGTGTGAAAGAGATGACAGATGCTTGTGAGGACGTTCTTCTTTTTTTTTCTTTTCTTTTTTTTTTTTATGGAATCCGAGCGCATGAACTTTTTTTTTATATTTTAGAGGGATAGTGTTCAGACATTCATGGGAATTGTACATCTTTGGCATAACTACAGGGTCTACATTTTCAAGCCTAGACTCGCTCTTCGCCTTATAGGGACCAAAGTAAAAGAAACTGAGGTGCGCTCTCATGCGGTCTGAGCACGCTGCCCCCGTGGCACCCGCAAACCTGAACCATCCAAAGGGAGCCGCCATTTTGTTGCATGTCAGTCACGGAGGTCTAATGACGTGTCCAGGGGCTTTTGTTGACCACGGCCTCCGTAGTGAGAGCTGACTGTCAGGAGTTTGACACCAGAGCTGCCAATAACCCCTGGAACTTTGCTTGTGTTGCCGCACGCAGCCCGACTCCAAAGTCTGTGCGAATGTAACGACTTACTTGCTTCTTTGCCTCTAACCCATATAGTTGAGCTGCACACACCATCCACTCACTAGTAGACGTTGTGTGACCCTTGACCCGTTACCGAGATGGTGGCGTGCAGTCCACGGGCTGGTCGTTTTAAATGTTAAGCCATTGTGTTATACTTGAATTACAAACGTGCCTTTGCCGTCAACACGTAGTTTATTTCCCCCTCGCGTTCATAGGATGTGTGGCCGCGACCAACACTAGTGCTGTCTTTCAACACGTGATTTAAAGTGCTTATACGTTAAATTATTAATCTTATGCTTTCAACCCCCAGATGCTTTAAATTATTTATTTACGTTAAAGGACACAGACCATGACACTATAAGGACAGGCGAGCTTCGTCCTGCGTTATAATCTGATCTCTAGTGTGTTTCCGGGTAGTGGGTCTGCTTCGAGATGGTAGGCAATGATTTAGAGAATGCATTGATGCACACTCACTGTGATTATGTTAGTAATACAATTAAAAGTGTTTTTATAACAAACTGTTGTCATATGTTTTTATTTAATTTTTTTTAATTATTTTTTTTTTTGTTCTGTTGGTGTCTCTGTGTGTATGTGGGTGCTCCTGCGTCTGACTGCCAGTTGCTTTTTTCTCGTTTTGTCACAAAAGTTCCCGAATGTGTAGCCGAGTATTTCCGTGTACGCGAAAACGCAAGTCGAGCCTGTACCGGCACATGGACGTAGATACTAAATCAGTTCGCAAACCTTTCATTTTCGTATAATTTAAGTATAGCTTGGTGTGTCCTAGTTTTACTCTAGCCATAATCACTCTCATGCCAGTTTAGGATGCCTTTGTTGTGTTATATAACCTTTGTTTACTGGAAGCCAAGCAAGCCTTTATTAAGTTTCAAAATCTGGATATTACAACACCGCATTCTGTATTTAAAAAAAATGTGACATAACAAAGTATCACTTTTACTGCAACTATAGTTTTCTTCATCAAAACCTTAACCTGTGTTTGACTTGATTGTATGAGATGTAATCATTGTTTCTTCGGAGTTTGTAAAGGTTTCTCACTGATGTGCACAAAAACCACCGTCACAATTATTTTACCCTTCTTTGTGGACATGCAGAATAAATGTCATTTATTCAAATATTTCTCACAGGTGTAAACTCGGTGTAGGGGGTAAAAATATGCTGTCCTTTGTCTGCTCTTGACACTTGAGTACTTGAGTGGGCTTAACAGAGGTCAAGTACCACTCAATAAATCTTAAGAAAAATCACATTTATTAGGAGGGGCATGTTTGGCTCATATGATAGAACAAATTGGGATGTTACAAGTCCCACTGTTCCCATTTCAACATGAATCTAGATTGTAAAAGCCAAAACACAAAAGAGGCGAAAGGGGGCGTTAGTGTCTATAGATGTCTATTTACTTTGCAGCATTTCCGTTTGGCGGTAGTGCATGTATTCCCTCCTTTCCTCAATGTGTACAAACATCTTAGTGGGTCACAGTTTAGTGCTGTGTGTGTGTGCGCGTGCGTGTGTTTGTGTGTCAGGCCGGTGGCGTGAGCGTCATGGCGGCAGCGTGGACGGTGAAGGAGGCGATGCTGATCTGACGCTTCACTTCCTGCCACGCCTCTTTTGGCTGGGCCGCGTTGCCGATGTCAAACAGCGAGTCGTAGATTCCCGGGAAGGACTCGCCGGCGTACTTGTTGTGGCTGCTGGGAGCGAAGATCACGTGCCTGAGGAGAGCCAGGAGCAGGAGAGCATGAGCAGAACAAGTAACGCTCCAAGTGTGTTTGACAGACAGGCTTGCTCTTCAGATATGGATTTTTTTTTTTATTAATGCAATTATTATTATTTAAATTGAAATACATAACTGTGAACACTTGGGCTCAAATTACATAGTTGAACGTGTTTAAATATGATGAAATGCAAAATTTGAAATTAAAACGTTCCCTGGTATAGTAGTGGGGTGTGTGTGTGTGAAGCACCTATAAAAAGGCCTGCCAGGTAGTCCCAAGGGGTCGATGAAGGCTCTCTCCAGGTACATGAGCTGATCGTTCACCTGACGCAACCGCAGGGCACTGAAACACGCGCACACACACACACAGGGCTTGTTAATTGTCTTTCAACGTCTCATAACTCCACTACAAAACAAACGTGTTATCACAAGACATCTCCGATAACTCCACCACATATGCAAACCTGCAGTGCCCATCGACTTAGACTCACTCGGTCGTGTCCAGGGTCTTCAGACGCTCATGGAAGCCCCTGGCGGCGGCAGTGAAGTTCTCTGTGGCAGAGAACAGAGAGTCTGGAGCGAGAGGGGATCACGTCACCCAACAGATAAAGATACCGTCTTTAATAAACGACTTCAACGAATTAAGAATTTCATTCATAGCAACGAAAGATTTATACTGATAATGGGGGTCTTTGAACTTGTTTGGCTACATAGTAGACACACTTGTACATGCATGACCTTTCTGTAGGGGCGGTCACAGCTCAACATGACAGGATCCGGCCACCTGAACACACAACCTCCACATCCTGTGATGTGCTATGCTGCTGCTGCCTTGCCTGATTGACACGTGCACCACAGTGTGTGTGTGTGTGTGTGGGAGGGCTGCCCCGTACCGAACGACACCCCATAGGCCTCCATCTCCGCCGGGTGCCTCTGCCCCAGCTGGGCAATGCTCTCCGTGTACTTCCTCAGGGAGCCGGCGTACTCGTTGGCGTCCAGCGGGAGCAGCGCCGCCTGGGCCAGCCGAAAGACCAGCCCGCCCCGGACCTGGGCCACGGCGCGGTGCCGGCGGAACGTGGGGTCGTAGAAGCGCTCCACGATCTCGAAGGTCTCGTAGACGCTGTGGTAGACCGGGTAGCTGCTGTACTTCTCCGTGCTCTACACACACACACACACACACACACACACATATCCCAAGTGGGCTAACATTTCTCAGCGTTTCCTCCTGAGTTGTGTTAGAGTAGCTGTATTAATATTCTGAGTTGAGTTAGGGTAGTTGTTTTAGTATTCTGAGTTGAGTTAGAGTAGTTGTATTAGTATTCTGAGTTGAGTTAGAGTAGTTGTATTAGTATTCTGAGTTGCGTTAGGGTAGTTGTATTAGTATTCTGATTTGAGTTAGGGTAGTTGTATTAGTATTCTGAGTTGCGTCAGGGTAGTTGTATTAGTATTCTGATTTGAGTTAGGGTAGTTGTATTAGTATTCTGAGTTGCGTCAGGGTAGTTGTATTAGTATTCTGAGTTGCGTCAGGGTAGTTGTATTAGTATTCTGAGTTGAGAGGGTTGGTGGACTAGTGTTTCTCACCTTGTTCTTGGTGTACCTGGCCCTGCCGGCAGCGATGCCCAGGCGGATGTAATAGGCCTCAAAGTCACTGCCTGAGCCGAGCTTACTGATCCTACAGAGGGTAGGGGGGGCAGATAGAGAGAGAGCGGGGGGGATGATGAGAAAAGCGGGGCGACGTAGGAAAACAAGCCATGGAAGACAGACCTATTTGGACTTTATATCTGTTTTCCACGCAGGAAAAGCGCTCCCGACTGCGGATTCCTGTGACCTGGGCGCGTCGCGGTTATCCGTCCAGTTGTCCCGTTTGTGCCAGCTCTCGTACAGCGACCTCCCCTCCTCTCCGTCCTCTGGGCTGGCTATCTAGACCCAGACAGGGGGAGGCAGGCAGGCAGGCAGGGAGGGAGAGAAGGCAAAGCAACACTGTTTCATGGACAGGCAGAGACAGAGTATAATGATGAGTTGATGAGTGAATTGCAGACACAGATGATTCGGTCTGTTTCTTTTCCCCTGCTCTTATTACCATCTTCTTTGTTAAACAGTGTGGGGGAGGAAAGCAGGACTGCGTGTGCATGCGTGCGTGCGTACGTGCGTGCGTGACTGGTGGCCTTTTCTTATTTGTTGAACAGTGTGGGGGAAGAAAGTATGACAACGTGTGTGTGTGTGTGTGTGTGTGTGTGTGTGTGACTGGCGGACTTACCTGTTTAGTGAGATCATACACCAGGGTGTGTAGAGAGGGTGTACAGTCTACCCTCAGAGTGTACATACCTGTAACTCACACACACACACACACACACACACACACACACACACACACACACACACACACGTGCTTAGTGTCATGGAATCAAAGGTGTTTTTAACTCACACACATACTGGACACAAATACACTCACCCTCCATAGAAGAGTCTGCATTGATATAGGCAACCGCTCTCTCCTGAAGCAATTTGGCGTTATCCTGGTAAAAGGAGACTGTGCTTTAGTTTCTCTCTGTGTGGGTGTGTGTGTGTGTGTGTGTGTGTGTGTGTGTGTGTGAGTGAGTGTGAGAGTTACCTCAGCCCACTCAGTAGATCCAAGCAGCCCAAACTCCTCTGCATCCCAGCTGGCAAACACAATAGTCCTTCTGGGCCTCCAGCCTAAACACACACACGCCACACCACTCACAATTTTCTGCCAAAAACAATTGATTCTCGTCCATCTGTCCTGAACCTTTTTCATGTCCCAAATGTGCAGCCCTCCTGTGATGATATTACATATACAGAGATGAAACACAGGCTTTCTTGTTTCAAAGAAAACTGTGAACAACACTGAGTGGGTAGTGAACACTCTTAGCCACAGCGGAGTCCTGGATCACACACACACACAAACCCTTGCTTAGCAGTTTCCCAGCGCTCCTCACAGCTTCGTGCACCACGGCGGCCCCCGAGGTGGGGTCGATCCCCCCGAACACCCAGGCGTCGCGGTGACCCCCCAGGATAACGTAACGATCTGACCGCCGCGGGGGGGGGGGGGGGGGGGGGATATGGGACAAATGAGAGCTACTCCTGGAATGAAAATATTTCCTTAAAGAACGGACACACAAAGGGCGTGTTGATGGAACAGAGGTAATGTGTGTACTAGGTGTTTGCCAAAAAGTGTTTGGGTGACAAAGACATTCACAAAGGTTACAAAAAAAAAAAACAGCTGTTGGTGAAATGGTGGGTGTCTAACCGGGCTCCTCGGCTCCTCTGATCCGACCAATCACGTTGTAGATACGCGTCACCTGGTTGTTGGTGTGGATGTGCATGCGGACCTTCCTGAGCCAGACAGACAAAGAAAAGATTGACTGGCAGACAGACATGCGGACAGACACCACGTTGGCACCGTAGAAAAGTGGAACAGGCATCTTGTTTTTGGCCCCCTCCGTGTCATAACAGACGTTTTCTCGCCCCTTCCCGCCGACTCGGACAGAATGGACGCTCTGCCTCCATGAGAAATGTTCCGGTAGTCCATTCACACCTCAGTGGTTCTCAGAACAACGGCCTATTCTATCCTCGTGTTGTGGTAGAAACCCCAAGCCCCTGACTCAACTTTCAGCAATACAAAATTACCTCCTGCATTGATGTCTGTGTGTGTGTGTGCATGCTTGTGTGTATTTGTGCTTAATTAAGTGTGCAATTGAGTGCCGGAGTGTGAGTGTGTGTGAGAGGTTTTTATTATGCGAGTGTGTGTTGGGTGAAAGGTCGGACGGGACAGACAAGGGGCTCCTTTCTACTCCACTGGGCGGCGAGCCAAAAGGCCAGCGACAACGAGGCCACAGCGAGACAGAAGAAGAAGAGGGTGAGACGCAAACGAAAGAAGGGCTGGGAACAACACAGTTTGTCCTATGACTTCTTTACAGAATAGAATAGAATAGAGTAGAACAGAATATAAAAGACTAGACGCTTGGACTCGTCCTGAAGTTGGTCCCTGTCCAAGACAAACTTACTGAGTCTGGAATTCGTCCGTGTATCCTGGTCCCGTCCGATAGGACACGTTCAGAGCTCCTTTCCAGTTATTGGGCGGGAGCCGCCCTCCCATATTCCTATTGGCCGACACAAGGTTTTAACCGTGAGAGCTGGTACAAACCGCTGTTTCTGATTGGCTCGAGTCGGGGCACTCTTAACTCACTTCAGGAGCTGGATGGCATCGAAGAAGCCGATGGGGTGGACGGGGATGGTGGGAAGGCCCACCCCGTCTTCCGGGCTGGATCTGTAGGTGTACTCTGAGAGAGAGAGAGAAAGAGATCGAGATATTTCCTCTCCCTATTCTTTCCTTTTCTCTCACACACACACACACACACGTTCACACACACAGCTACCTTTGGCGGGGTATCCCGGCGTGAGGGGGTCTCCCGCTCCATTCAGGTTGAGGACGTTGCCCCTCTGAGCTCCGCCCCCCGGGAGGTTCCAGCCGTCAGGGTAAGGCTGAGCCCACATAGAACCAGGGTCAACAGAACAGACACGGAGGTCAAACAGAGCCGGCGAAACCTCCATTTCGTAACTATAGTTATGACAAGCAAATGGGAAACGCTGTAATGCTGTAAGGGAAATGTGGGAGGCTATGTTTCCGGAGGTACCTGCACGCCGGTAGCGTGATAGTCCGCCGGGTCTGAGAACATGATGATCCCAGTGGCGCCGGCCGACATGGCGTTCTTCACCTAGGGGAGCACCAGGGGGACGGGGTTTATTTCGAGGCAGGCTGATAAAGGGGGTGCGTTGAGGAAAGTGCTAGTGTCCCCGCCCCACAGGAGGATCTGTTGTGCAGCCCAAGTACAACCGGAGGCGGGGAGGGGCTGTTGTGCAGCCCAAGTACAACCGGAGGCGGGGAGGGGCTGTTGTGCAGCCCAAGTAAACCGGAGGGAGGGAGGGGCTGTTGTGCAGCCCAAGTACAACCGGAGGCGGGGAGGGGCTGTTGTGCAGCCCCAGTACAACCGGAGGCGGGGAGGATCTGTTGTGCAGCCCAAGTACAACCGGAGGCGGGGAGGGGCTGTTGGTCTCCTCACCTTGTTGCCCCGGAATATCTTCCCGTATCTGACGATGACGATCTTCCCGGTCACGTTGATACCCATGTCCCTCTCCAGCTGGAAAAAGTCCTCTGTCCGTCCGTAGTTCACATACACCAGATCCCCCTGAGGTACACAGCATGCTGTGAGTCTGTGTGTGTGTGTGTGTGTGTGTGACTGCGAGCATGTTTGAGTGTATTCTTACAATGTGAGAAAATGACAAACAATTTCACCTTGACAAAAGTTACTTTGTGTCTACAGCATTTTTTCAAGGATGAGAGGCATCGTTTGTGTGTCTGTCGCTTTGTGTGTGTGTGTGCGTGTACGTGTGCGTGTGTGTGTGTGTGTGTGTAGGACTACCTGGGGCTGGCCCTTAGGGGAGAATGCGCTGTAAGGAGGCACGATGTCCGACACGTTCTCATAGCCCTCTGGAACCGGCTCTGCCAGAGATGTCTTGAACACCTGACACACAACGACACATCACCATACGGCAGGAAACCAGGAAGTAGATCGACAGGTTCCAAGTGTTAGCCATACAAAACACAGTAAAAAATACCACCAAGAACTAAACACGCTGACTGAGAGCGAGGGAAAAGAGAGGGAACGTGGTCGATTCGAACGTGACAAGTCCGCGTCCCACTGTCGATAAGACCCTGTGACTTTTTACTCCAAAACAATTCACACCTACACAGGAACGTGTTCACTTTTACTCCACTGTCATAACCCTAAGCCTCTAACTCTCCTGTATAGCTCGTTTTTGCTCTTTCTCTTTTACACACACACACACACACACACACACACACACACAGAGAACCTTAGGTGGCTGTCCTGCTATCACCCTGCAGTCATAGAGGGACCTTGACCGGGCGTGTGCTATAATGAACAGGAGGAGGACGATTGCTGAAAACAGGACTTGGCCTTTCGTGGTCGGTCTGAGCAGTGAACCGGTTCAGATCGTTCTTTATGCGTCTTATCGTCTTCACTCCAAGCAACGACGAACTATAACCAACGTGTCATCCTCATTCAACACAGCGTGGATCTCGTTCCACCGTCAGGCCGTTACTACTGGAGTGATCGGCCGGAACGGGCTTGTCATGCGACGCCGGATCCATCGTTCTTAACAACCTGGCTTTCCACACATGGCATGTAAATGTACACCCCCCCCCCCCCGCAGCGTGGGGGTTGAGTTGTGTTTGGCGGGATCCGCGTTATTTGCATGCCAATACCTCGTTCCCTCGGTCGTCCACTATGGAGATGTAGTTGGGGAGGGATTGGTTGGGGTAGGAGAGCAGGACGTCGTAGGGCACCGTCTCCACCGAGTCCAGGCCAAACGCCAGCCACTCGTCCCGGATCAGCTCCGCCAAGTCCAGGTTCTGCTGGGTCCCGGCCAGGTGGGGCCGCCTGGTGAACTTCCTGTCCAGACAGGTCAAAGGGTCAGAACACTATTATAGGATGGCGGATGGTGGAGAAATATTTTGTATTTGCTATATAGTTTTTGTGACAGAATATTATATCCCAGTGTTTCAGAGTTCAGAGTTAGGGACTTTGCCAGGGTCCTAAAATGGCAGTAAACGCGAGTACATAATGTAGAAACATCTTGTTGGCGTGCGTGCTGGAGCGCTGCCCTTTCAGGGAGCTCTGTACCTGAGATGTTTTCGGATGTTGTCGGCCTGCATCTCATCCAGGAACTCCCGCAGGTAGCGACTGGAGGAGCCCCCGTGCTTGCCGTGTGTGTGTGTGGGCCTGGCAAACCAGCCTAATAGGACAAGGTTGGATTTTGGGAATACACCACAGTCAGACCGTTGGAAGACATCGAACGGACAGTCTGTCGTTTTATATCAAATTATATCACCGGACAACCGGTGACAGCGACAAAGTTCAAGGCAAGGCCGTTACATGGACCTTCGGTTTCAAAGACCGGCTTTCTTTAAAGTCATCTTGCTTTTTTTTTTTTTTTACGTCTACCAATCCCCCACATCAATGTGCTGGAGGGGCACATGCTAACTAGCACGAGTGAACTCAATGGGTAAGATTAGCTAGGAGAAAGTTCTTGGAATGGAACCATCCTGTGGCCAGTAACGCCAAAGTTTCGGGGTGCGTTGTGAGCCCTAAACGCTCGCCTCAGTCCCATGCTACAGCACAGACACGGGGGGAGGCTAAGGGAAACACTGACATGTGGCAGGCCTCGTTTTAAAGGGGGTCTGATGGAGATAGGGGGTGAAAAAGGACAGCTCGTGTCTTGGGCCATGGGCATAGAGGAGTGAAATCTGGCACACTTGTGACACACACACACGCTCGTCGTATAGGCGCACCGCACACGCACTCTCTTTCTCCCTCTCCCTCGCTTACTTAAAGATCATGTGAGTTCCTCAATGGATGAGAGGGAGAGAGAGAGACAGACTGATAGAAAAAAAGTGAGAAAGAGAGAACACACACACACACACACACACACACACACACACACACACACACATACACACACACACACACACAAGCATTAGCAGAGAAGTTTAGTTGTAGAAGAAAGGGTCACAGGTCAGTTCTCCAAGGATTTTAGTAATGCAGGCTACAACCTATAACACATGAAGCGTTTCATTCTCAGCTAAAAATTGAGTAAATAGTCTCACCTATGATAAACCCGACCAGGAAAAACGCTGTTATTGCGACAAGCCACCAGATCCACCGGGCGAGCCTTCCCTCTTTTCGCATTGTGCGATAGTCCAGTAGTATACTCTTCGACAGAGAGCAATTTGTGTAAACTGGAGCAGCAACGAGTCAGAAAAGAAATAGGGAGGCAGAAAGAGAGGGCACACGGTGTGCGGTGAGTGAGAAGAGGGTGGGCTGTAGAAAAGCTTTAGGGCTAGAAGTTACTGAGGAGTTCAAAAGGAAAATATAAACTACTCATGGTGTTGTCTTTGTGTGGTCCGGTTTTAAATGCACCTTGATCGTTATTATGGCCGATTCAGCATTCTGCCAGCGAGTTCGAAGTCTTGCCCATAAACCAGGCAGAGAGAGATCGGCCGCTATTTATGGCCCAGCCGTTTTCCATTTTTGCCCAGACCTAAGACGCAAAGATTGCGACTATGGAGTCACTATGGAGACCGTATATGCAAATATATGATTGCATATTAAAATTAAGCCATGTTCTTGTATCTGCAGCCTCAGGCCGATAACGTCCTTAACTTCACTTACTGGCCTACTGGAAACTAAATTAACAATTAAGTTAGTACTATACCCTTTTTATCTCGTGAAGTGAATATTATTGTAGATATTACTTCCCATATGTTACAGTCCCGTGCTTATTAAGCTGTAGCCTAATTATTTATTAGGCTAATATTATTTAAGCTTGAATCGACTGTGCTAGCGCGAGGGGCCTATATACTCGGTTTGGCTATAAAAAACCCGAAGCCCTCTAACGATATTTAATTCATTTTCATTTGGGTGGACTTTGTTCACCCTTACTCTCTGCCACATGGACAGCTGCACGCTCAGCGCTCACCACCCTTTCATGTAGAGGCTTGGGGGCGTGAAGACAGCTGAAGGCTTCGGGCTTCGTCGTGGTTATACGGAATGTGACGATGGGGACTGGTTCAACGCAACCTGTAGGGCTTAGACCACAACTGTCCGACGACCAGCGAACATTCATTACAGCTATACGACTTGCATGAGCTGTTAGCCTAAGCTAAAATCGGTCTATCTATTTTTGCACTATGATTGAACATGCTAAAGGTTTTGTCTTTTTTAGTTCAAGTGCACTGTTTTTGAACTATAAAAGTTGAAATTGAATGTGTGCTGTTTCCAGACACGAGATGGCGCTGCCTGCAATGCAGGTTCTAACGTCACTTGACTTACCAGAACA
>JAPMUY010007497.1:0-15000 GCA_026901105.3 Galaxias olidus | reverse complement strand
CTGAATCAACATCAAGACCTGGTGTCTTAGTTGACACAAAATGGAAAACATTTCAGACAGTAACTTCATTTACAATAGTAACTTCAACTTTAGGCTTGCACTTTTGGGGACATCTTAATCCCATCCAGTTCTAGGAAAAGTTTCTGAAACACTTCAAAAGTGTAGCGCAGTGTTGGGGGTACGCAAGGTTGAGGGCATAAATCAACCCCATAAGCAGCGATATTTGAATAAATGACATTTATTCTGCATGTCCACAAAGAAGGGTAAAATAATTGTGAAGGTGGTTTTTGTGCACATCAGTGAGAAACCTTTACAAACTCCGAAGAAACAATGATTACATCTCATACAATCAAGTCAAACACAGGTTAAGGTTTTGATGAAGAAAACTATAGTTGCAGTAAAAGTGATACTTTGTTATGTCACATTTTTTAAAAATACAGAATGCGGTGTTGTAATATCCAGATTTCGAAACTTAATAAAGGCTTGCTTGGCTTCCAGTAAACAAAGGTTATATAACACAACAAAGGCATCCTAAACTGGCATGAGAGTGATTATGGCTAGAGTAAAACTAGGACACACCAAGCTATACTTAAATTATACGAAAATGAAAGGTTTGCGAACTGATTTAGTATCTACGTCCATGTGCCGGTACAGGCTCGACTTGCGTTTTCGCGTACACGGAAATACTCGGCTACACATTCGGGAACTTGTGACAAAACGAGAAAAAAGCAACTGGCAGTCAGACGCAGGAGCACCCACATACACACAGAGACACCAACAGAACAAAAAAAAATAATATTTTTTTTTTTAATAAAAACATATGACAACAGTTTGTTATAAAAACACTTTTAATTGTATTACTAACATAATCACAGTGAGTGTGCATCAATGCATTCTCTAAATCATTGCCTACCATCTCGAAGCAGACCCACTACCCGGAAACACACTAGAGATCAGATTATAACGCAGGACGAAGCTCGCCTGTCCTTATAGTGTCATGGTCTGTGTCCTTTAACGTAAATAAATAATTTAAAGCATCTGGGGGTTGAAAGCATAAGATTCATAATTTAACGTATAAGCACTTTAAATCACGTGTTGAAAGACAGCACTAGTGTTGGTCGCGGCCACACATCCTATGAACGCGAGGGGGAAATAAACTACGTGTTGACGGCAAAGGCACGTTTGTAATTCAAGTATAACACAATGGCTTAACATTTAAAACGACCAGCCCGTGGACTGCACGCCACCATCTCGGTAACGGGTCAAGGGTCACACAACGTCTACTAGTGAGTGGATGGTGTGTGCAGCTCAACTATATGGGTTAGAGGCAAAGAAGCAAGTAAGTCGTTACATTCGCACAGACTTTGGAGTCGGGCTGCGTGCGGCAACACAAGCAAAGTTCCAGGGGTTATTGGCAGCTCTCGTGTCAAACTCCTGACAGTCAGCTCTCACTACGGAGGCCGTGGTCAACAAAAGCCCCTGGACACGTCATTAGACCTCCGTGACTGACATGCAACAAAATGGCGGCTCCCTTTGGATGGTTCAGGTTTGCGGGTGCCACGGGGCAGCGTGCTCAGACCGCATGAGAGCGCACCTCAGTTTCTTTTACTTTGGTCCCTATAAGGCGAAGAGCGAGTCTAGGCTTATGACAAAGATGTACAATTCCCATGAATGTCTGAACACTATCCCTCTAAAATATAAAAAAAAGTTCATGCGCTCGGATTCCATAAAAAAAAAAAAGAAGAACGTCCTCACAAACATCTGTCATCTCTTTCACACACAGCACCGCGCCCGAGTCGGGAGGATCCACGTGATTCAGTCAGCGGCCGACCGACGGGGGGCCCGGATGACACCTATGCCCCTCCCCCCCGCCCCTCTCAGTCCTGCTCCTGGGTGAGCTCGCGGAGGCATTCCAGCAGGTTGTCCAGCCGCTTCTCCAACAGGCGCACGACGTCCTCCATGCCCCTGGCGGGCGGGTGGCGGTGGGGCAGCAGGAGCCCGCGCAGGAGGTGGGTCTCGTTGATGCGCACCATGACGCCGCAGAGGAAGCGCAGGTACATGTCGAAGTGGCCCGGCGGCGTGGCCAGGGCGCGGTCCACGGCGTGGCGGTACAGCTCCAGCATGGAGCGGTCCTTGTTGAAGGAGATCTTCTTGGGCATGCACACGTGGCCGGGGGACTCCAGGACGTTCTTGCCCTCCAGGCGGAACATGATGTAGGAGTAGAGGGCTGCCATGAACTCCTGGAGGAGGAGAGACGTCGTTCAAATGATTTAAGGTTCCATGTAAAGACATATGCAATATTGGTTTCAACATCAAAACTAAAAAAGAGTTGACTTAATGCAAAGGACTAAAATAAACACTATTTAAAGGTGGCCAGACATAGAGTACACCTGTCTATGGTTTCTGTATTCAGAAAGGTGAGAGAGGAACTATTTCATTATTTAAAGTTGAATCCCGCAAGCTATATAGAGCGACAGGTTCGACTACAGTGTACATTACTTTCTCAAAACTGCCAACAAAATATCGTTTCTACTTCTCGGCCGCCACCCGGCTCTGGTGCGGTCAGCGGTCAGCCTGCGGGGGTTAAGAGGTCACCGGTCACCTGCACGGTGAGGTGGACGAAGGAGAACTTCCTGCGCTCGTAGGGGGCGCCGGCTGTGGGGATCTCGGTGCACAGGCCCGAGTGCACCACCACCTCCACCAGGGCCAGGCCGTGCTCCTCCAGGTCCTCCTGGAAGAACACCGAGGAACCCCCGCGCGCGGACATGTCAGCGTCAACAGCGTAACTTGATCATTTGTTTTTCACATACAGTACTGTGCAAAAGTTTTAGGCAGGTGTGAAGTCTTTAAAGTTAGAAAAAAATATGTATATACAGTGTAAATAGAAATGTTAATTGTTTGTCAAAGTGAGGCAAAATCAAATCTGTATTAAAATCAACTTTTGGTGTGACCACCCTTCGCCTTCCAAACAGCATCCCCTGCCTAAAGCATAAGCACGGCACTGTAGCTCTCTGACAACGGGCCTGACATAGAACCGCGGCAGAGCGCCGGGCAGCCCCCCCCCGTGGAGCCTGGGGGAGCGGGCTCACCTCCGCGTCGTGGCCGGTCCCGCGGTACTTCTCCAGGCTGCGGTTGGTCTGGACGATCAGGTAGTGCACGTAGAAGGGCGTGAGCTTGGCGGGCACGGTGCCGTAGTCGGGGTCGCGGAACTCCCGCTCGAACACGGCGGCTACGATCCAGCAGGTGAAGGGCATGTGGCAGAGGGTGTGCAGGGAGGTGCAGCGGCGGGCGTGCCGCACGATCTCGGCCGCCAGCTCCTTGTCCTGGTAGCGCTTGGTCCAGAACTCGTCCTTCTTCTCCTCGCTGGAGAGAGAGAGGGGGGGAGAGCGAGAGCGAGAGAGAGAGCCGGCCGTGCACACAAGGGGTTAAGAACAGCAAGATACGCACGCCATGCTCTGCTGTGTGATGTAGCCATACGCATGCACATACACACACACCCTGCTGTGTAATATATCCACACACACCATACCCTGCTGTATAATATAAAACACACACACACCCTGCTGTATATAATATAAAACACACACACACCCTGCTGTATATAAATAATATATCAACACACACACACACCCTGCTGTATAATATGACACACAAACCTACTGTATATAATACACACACACACACACACACACAACCTGTATAATATGTCCACACACAACATACCCTGCTGTGTAACATACATGTGTAATATACTCAGCGTTACAATATACCCACGCACAATACCCATCTTCTCTGTTATAATGTACAGGGTGCAGGTTTGCAGTGAGTCTAACACAGCACGTGTGCACATAGCATAGGGTCCCGGCAGAGAGCCCCACCTGAAGCCTTGTATCTCCACGGTCTTGTCTATGAGCTGAGGGGGGATCTGGCTGGTGGCCCCTCGTCTCCCCAGGATCCAGAGGCGGGCTCGGGGCAGCAGGTTGCCCCGGATCAGGTTCACCAGCAGGGTGTCCAGGTGGGCCTTGGTGTGGATGTCTGACAGGACAGGAGTTTTCTGCCGAAATAGCCGGGAACAGTTATCATCTTTTATTATTATTAAAGACGCAACTGGCAGAAATCAACAAACGGCAGAAATCAAAACCTATCTATGTTTTAACTCAGATACGTGTTGTGTATTTAACCAATCAGGTGGCGTTTTCCTAACAGCTAATACGGTGATTTTTCATTCATACACCACACCACCCCCCCCCCCCCCCTTCATTTAACCATAGAGACAGAGACAAACAAAACATTCTCACAAGTTCTCGAGCGGAGAAAACGGGAAGTACGATTGCCCCCGGACCAGGTCACGTTCCGGCCTACCTGGAAGTCCAGCGGGTCTTTGTACACGTCCAGGCAGTCCAGGACGATGAGGAAGCGGCAGTCGGGCTCGTCCAGACAATGGATGTCGCGACACTCGTGGTGGAAGTACTCGAGGAGCTCCGTGAAGCTCAGGTCCTCGGCCCCCGTCCGGTTCCGCAGGTTGCGCAGCGCCCGGAACGAGAAGGAAAACAGGAACTGGATGTCCTGCGAGCGGAGACGGGTCACCGTTTCAATCCGTTTGAAGTGGACTTTCGGGGTTAATGAAGGAGCAAAAAAAATTGCCCGCAAACAAAACCCTTACTGACGCATCAATACAGGGAGCTGTAAAGCTATTTTTTTTCTCTTCTTACCTTTTGTGAATTACAAAGCATACAATGTCTTTTTTTAACATCTCCTGACAACACTTCTGTTCACCTCTCACTGCAACATTCACCCACTTTAAAAAACATCACAACCTTTGTACACCCTTCCCCAACACCTTGACGGTGAACCTAACGCCCCCCCCCACACCTTATTGGTCTTGTTCTGCGCCCAGTCCAGGCAGAACTTTTGCACGGACACGGACATCCCGATGCCGGCGATCCCCGTGGTCACCACCGTCTTCACCGGCTCTCCGTCGTCCCTGCGCAGCCGGAAGACGTCGTGGAGCCCCACGTAGGTGTCGGGGCCGGGCACCAGGGGCGGCGAGGGCGGGTGCGAGCGCACCTCGTGGACGGGGTTGACGCCGCCGTGGCCGGCCAGGGACATGTAGGGCTCCACGTAGACGCTGTTGAGGTAGCGCTGCTGGCCCGGCCAGGGCACGCCCTCGCGGACGATCTCGTGCGTCTGGACCAGCTGGGTCTTGAGCTCGTACTGCATCCAGACTGGAGGAGGGTGAAAACAGAGAGAGAGGGGGGGGGGGTTGTTTGGTGTGTGTGGTAAGAGCCTTGACTGAGGTTTGTCGTGGTGAAAGAAGAGCACGTACTCAGACCTGCGTGTCTTGAAGACAAAGTACGACGCAATCGGAAAGAACACGTTAAGAAATGGCGGGAACACTCCACACAGAAGCATGGCGTTTGACCTCGTCCTTTATGTAGTTTACCTTACCGTGTCTGGATGGAAACCAAAAATCGGTGCCAACTTGGCCTATGCATTGGATTCTTAGAGTAAATTAAAAAAGTTAGTATTTTATTTTATTTTTTACGTGTTTTTTCAAAACATATTTAGCAAAACCATAGTTCACAGCAGTCCTTCGAACAGGAAGTGACGTAGCAAGAGGAGGTAGCAGTGGTACGGATTTACCTTTCCTGCACTTGGTCTTCAGCTCGATGGACAGCTCTTCTTTCTTGATGTACTCCAGCACGCGGATGGAGCTCTGCAGTGCACGGTTCATTTCTGCAGCAAAAGTTGTTTTGAAAAATCAATCCAGAGACATTCAACAAGAGCACGAGAATCACAACGCTGTTAGAGATTAGGCCATGGGTCGCTAAGAGCGAAGTGTTTGTTCGGAACAAAAGCCAGAAAATCAGATACTTCTAAAAGTTGTTTTGTAGATCAATCCAGAGACATTCAAAGGAGGATGCTCTTCTATACCAGGGGTTTGTTTAACTACACAGTGATGGAACTTCACATTCCAAAACTACAGCTATACAGCTCCTTGTAGTTCTAGGGCTCGTAGTTCTAGGGCTCGTTGTAGTTCTAGGGCTTGTTGTAGTTCTGTTGAAGTGTTTCTTTACCGAGGCTTTCGATGAGCTTGTCCACCAGGTCCAGCACGTCCAGCTCCAGCAGCTGGCTTTGGGCAAAGCGGGACTCCTGGTTACACATGCGCCTTTTGAAATTTATCAGCTCCAGTGGGGAGAGGTTTGACAGAACACTCTGTATGTTCTACAGAGAGGGGAGGGGAGACATCAATAAAACGAGAGAGAGAGTGAGAGAGAGAGAGAGAAAGATAGATAGACAGAGAGAGAGAGAGAGAGAGACATAAATTAAAGGAGAGAGCGTGCGAGAGAGAAAAAGGGATGCACAAGGCGCGACATTAAAAACAAAGGGCATTAAACATACCAGCGTAGATTAAAAACTGTTTAAATGTCAACGCTCGACTGGAGCCTGAAGTTTGCGGGGGCAATACATTGCCAATGCATCGGCAAATGCCCCTGATCCTAGTCCTGGAGATTTTTGTAGATCTGTGCCTGCCACGCAGACACACCTCCCTCACACACCACGGGAGACATACCTTGAAAATGAAGGGAAGGTCAAAATCAGGGTGCAGTTTTCCAGGCTGGGTCACTTCCCCATCCTGGCTCTCCTCCTCGGGCTCCACGGGGGCGGGGGCTCCGGGGAATTTATACGGCTCCCATCTTCATCCTCCTCCTCAAACTCCTCCGCCTCCTCTAGTCCCTCCTCGATGCTGTCGGGAAAAGGGAGCAAGAGAGCAGCGTTTTACCCAATGTTATAAAGACAATAACAGGCCAAAATAACCGAAAGTGTTTCTGAACTCCAAGTGTGGTCACAGTCTGATCGAAAGGTGTGTGTGGGCGTGTCCGCTTACATGCTGCCCGTCAGGTAGGTTTGACCGACTGCTGCTGTGTCCATTCTGTGAAGAGTGTCTCTGGGGAGTCGGATCGAGTTAGCTGAATCCTACCACAGAGACAAAAACAATAAGAGCTTGCGGTCCCTACTTTGCAGCTGGATGTTAACAGTGGTACCAGGCGGTATCCTTGCTCTGAGATATAATGTAGCTCAACGGTAAATGGAGAGAGCAGGCCTACCCTGTGATGACGTCTGAAGGAGCGGTGGGTTTGAGAAATTGCGAAGTAGCAACATCTGTCATTTCCTCATCCTCTTCCTCCACATCACTACACATGGAGCCGTAGCTGGAGGGGGGACGTTGCTCAGCTCCTCTCTTTTCAGAGATCCTGGGAGGGAGAGGGGGGGGGGCAGTACATTTAAAGGCAAGTGTCAGGGAAGGAAGAGCATTACCGCACATGGCAATATGTACCGTTAAATGTTGATCCTCGGACTAATGGTAGGAATACAACAGGAGAGCAGTTCCATGTGATTGTTGAACTGCTCAATGTTCTAGTTTACTGCTGAAGGTCTCATTTCGACTGGAGATGACAGGTATCAACATGGCAATGTCTTTATCTACTCTTACTGTGGGATTGACTGTTAAAAACGGCCCTTTCTATTAGCCGAAAACGTGGTAAACTCACCTCTGTACTTCAGAATCAGTTTCCATGGCCAAAATAAATTAAGCTGGATGGCTGACTCCCGCGTAGCTCACCAAACTGCAGTCTATGAAGTCTTGACAGCTCAGCTCAAAAGCCCTTACCCAGAGGGCCTACAAGAATACCCGTAGGCTTACCCAATTATGAAGGCCCGTTTCCACTTACATGACGATAGAACCATTGTATATTATTTAAGTAATATAACGTTTATGTAAGCCTGTTCTAGTGTGTTCCTCAAGTCGTTACACTCGGGTCCCGCTTGTACCCATTTCCGTGTTAAAATGTCGGACACTCTCAGTTTCAAATTAAAGTAAAGGACACCATTCTCAATAAACCAGAAGATGCCGCTATTACACAACAAATAAAACACCAGGCACGTAATTCTCCACCTTAACATGATCAAATCGATTCTGATCTTACCGACAATAATATTGGGAAATATAGAGGGGAGAAAAATAAGTTTATTTAATACAGAAAACATGTAAATATAATACAAGAAGAAAGGGAAAAAACTCTAAATAGACCCTTATATTTTCAGATATTTATACAAAAAGAATAAAACCAGTTAAACCCATGCTCTATCCTATTCCGTAAATCAACATGTATTGCACGATTAATAAGGATTGTATTCCTGCGCCAAAACAAATGCTGGTGTGCAGAGGACAGTTCAGAACTTCATCCTCATCATCTGTGGAGGAAAAAAAAAAATGTTTTTCTTAAACTTTAAAAAGCATTCAGTCACAACCCTAAAAAAACGCAATAACTGTTCAAAAACACAGCATAAGCACACACACAACTAGTGTAGTTTTAACAGCATAAAATAGCAACCCCAAGTGAAGTACTGAAGCAAACCTAAACAGTCAGGAATGCTTAAACAGAGTTGTGTTCCCAGTGAGTAGAGGGGCCAGCACCAGACAGAGTGAGTATATAATATATAACAATGGTAAACCTTCTCAAAGCTTCCTTCTGGCCCCGGGACCTGCAGGCTCCTGAACAAAAGCTAGGGGAACTTCCCAATTAGACGCTAGTTCATTATGATAAAAGAAGCTGACTTGAGCTGCGCCTGTATAGCGCTAGTCATAGGTGTGTTAGGAGCGTGACAGTCCAGTACGCCCAGCAGTGAGTTACCTTGCGTGCACTACTGGTCAGACTGGGGGACTTGGCACTGCTGTTGTTCCCTAGCCGGGGTGACCTCCGCTGACCTCTGGCAGACCCCTGCAGGGCGTGGTCAATGGAATTACATAAGAAAACATCAAAACAAAAATACGCATATAATAATTATAATAATAATTCATTTTATTTAGTTTTAGCGCTTTACTAGATACTCAAAATTGCTTTACACAATTTGGTCGACAATTAATACCACAGAGCAAACAACGAATGGACCGACAGCTATCAAACACAACACTCCGTCTGAGTGATACCACGGCAGCCAATTTGCGCCAGACTTGCTCACCCAACATATTACGTGTTGCTCACACACATAGGACACACAGACCGACTCCAGGAATTGGCAGTGACTGGTCAGGGCACTGGTAGGAGGATGCGGCATGTTTTTTGATGGAGGGAGGAAACTGGAGTACCCGGAGGAAACCCACACAAACACGGGGAGAACATGTAAACTCCACACAGAAAGGCCCTTGGCTGAGGTGAGGGGTTTGAACCCAGGACCTTCTTGCTGTGAGGCAACAGTGCAAACCACCGAGCCACCATGCTGCTATATAAATAATGTGACCTCCCTTCATCAGTATAAACTATCTATGGTAGACGTACAGCTTTATTGAAACTCACCTGAGGCGACTTGATGCTCCCCGCCGTGGCCCTGGTAGCCCGCGAGGCTCCGCCCCTCGGCGCCGCCATCTTCCCTGCCGGTGACTTGTGCGGCGGGGCATCCGGCGACTTCCTGGAGGCGTGGCCCGGAGACTTGCGGGTGGAGCTGCGGAGCTTGTTCATGCCGCGCTGCAGCAGGGAGCTCTTGGCACCTTTCTGGGGGGTGTTGTCGATGCTGAACATCATGGACTGCCTACGCTCAACCTAGGGGGGAGAAATGGGGGACAATGAGAGAGATGAGGAGGGGAGGATGTCCAGGGACATTGTTTTCGATGGAGAGGACTCTGGGAGGGCTGACTCACAGGGCTGAGTGGAGGGCGAGTCAGGGTGCTGCTGGTGGGCTCGCCGCGGTTCTTGTCCTTGGGGGTCAGCGGGCGGGGGAAACAACTGGCCTGTCGCTTACCCTGAGAGAGAGAGAGAGAGAGAGAGGGAGAGAGAGAGAGAGAGAAAGAAAGAAAGAAAAAAATATTCAGGAGACTGAATGATTTACAGAAAGGTAGTCCAATATTAAGACAGAGATGAGATCGTGGCGAGGACGATTCAAAACCATGAACTAATCTTGTTTCCCATCGCTACCATCAGTCCAGGCAGGAACAAACACGTTTGAACATAACCAACTAAAAGGGCTTTCAAAACAACAAGTTTCCTCTACGATCAGTCTGCTGGGGGGCGGTGAACGGATAAGGCGCGCTCGTTACCTGAGGGGAGAGCGCCAACTGCAGGGTGTCAGAACGCCTGGGTTGACAGGCGGACTGGCCGCCCGGCTGCTGGCTCAGGGCGTGGCCGGAGCCCGCTTTGGGCAGCAGCTGGCCGGGCATCAGCGAGTGGGGGTGGGGGGCGGTCGCCGTGGCGACGGCGCTGTCGTAGGGCTGGCCCGGCATGAGGGAGAGCCGGTGGGAGGAGAGGGAGTCATGGATCTGAGAGGGCATCATGGAGGCGCGACGGATGGTCTCGGTGGGGTCGCCCATGCGCAGGTCGTCGTCGGTGATGGCAAAGCAAGGGCCAAGGCTGGGCTGTGGGCAGGGGAGAGGGTCCGACTGTGTGAGGAACAGGGCCATCTCTACCAGAGTGGAGCTTTTTTTGGGGGGGTAACACGACCAAGGACTCCACTAGTGTGTGTGTGTGTGGGGGGGGGGGGTCCACTCACCCTGGACTCCAGAGGGTAGCTGCTCTTCAGGTGGGGCAGTAAGGCTTTGTTCCTGGCCTGCAGCTCAGCGATGCGGAACCACTCGTGTTCGACAGCCTGTGTTTTGGCGGCGAGCTGCTCCTGCAGGGCAGTGCCCAGCTTCTCCTGCTCCTCGGCCCGCTCAGTCTCCCGTCTCAGCCCGGCCAGCTCCTCCTGCAACACCACCTCCAGCCTGTGGGAGGCGGCGCTCTCCTTCTCCATGGCCTGTTTGGTTTGAAGCAGAGTGCCTTTCTCCAGGCTCACCGCCTTCAGCTCGCTTTCTAGCGTCTTCTGGCCGCGCTCCGATTCGACGACCCGGCTCTCCAGAGCCGCCTTCTCCAGGAGGAGACTCTCCTTCTCTTGGCCGAACGCTAGTTTCTCCTGGAGGAGGGACTCTTTCTCCTTCAGCGCGGCGGCCCGCGCCTCCTGCAGGGCCTCTTTCTGCGCGGAGAACTCCAGTTGGTTCCGGGCCAACAGCTCCTCTTTGGACTGGACCCGTTCTTCCGCTTCCTTCAGGGAGTTCCTCACGTTCTCCACCTGCTGCTTCAGACCCTGGATCTCCTGCTGTAGCATGGCGGACTGCGTGGAGGTGTCCGTGTTCAGCAGGTCCAGCATCTCCTGCTTGGCCTGCACCTCCTGCCTCAGCCTCCTCACCTCCTCCTCGGCGGCGGCCATTTTGACGTGGAGCTCAGTGCTTTGTTGGGCGCTCTCCTGTCGGGTTTGAGCCAACAGCTGACCTTTGACCCGTGTCTCCTCTTGCAGTCGTTTCACCTCTTCTTCGGCCGAGGTGATGTGTTGCTGCAGAAGGTCCTTTTCCTGCGTGTGTTTTTGCTGCTCGGACATCAGCAGCTCCTCCTTGGCCCGGGCATGCCCCTCTGCTCTCTCCAGGGAGCTGTTGATGTCCTCTACCTGAGCCGTCAAAGACTGGATCTCCTGTTGAAGGACGTCGGAGTGGCCTGCGCTTTCCGTCTGAGCCTTTGAGAGCTGCTCCTCCTTCCCTCGGATCTCCTCCTCCTCTTTCCTCAGTAGGCCGGTCTGGCTGGCCACCTCCTCTCTCAGGCTGGAGAGCTGCAGGTCTTTGTCTGCAGAGAGAGACGAGATGGAGGACAGCTCTGACCGGAGAGACTCCATCTTCTCCGTGGCCTGGACGAGGAGTTGCTCCTTCTCAGCCTGGACTTCTTTCAGGTGTTTTATCTAGAATTTTAAAGGGGGTGGTCATTAGCGCCAAACATTGTAATAATTCGATTTTGAATAGTTAAGCTGGCATGCAACAAGCGATGTGACTGACATTTATTTGAAAGTGCGATTTTCAAAAGTAGTGGTAGAACACTCCCAAATATGATCAAACAAAATAACATGAGGTGGCAACGTCTACACAGACGCCCGTCGCCTCGTTTACCTGTTCCTCGGCCGACGCCATGAGGACCTGCTGCGCCTCCTCCACGCGAGCACGGTCTCGTTCAGTCTGGATCAACAGCTCCTCCTTGGCCTCCATTTGCTCCTCTGCTCTCCTCAGCGAGTCGCTGATGTTCTCCACTTGAAACCTCAGACCCTGGATCTCCTGTTGAAGGACGTCGGAGTGGTCTGCGCTTTCCGTCTGAGCCTTAGAGAGCTGCTCCTCCTTCCCTTGGATCTCCTCCTTGGCTTTCCTCAGCAGGCCGGTCTGGCTGGCCACCTCCTCTCTCAGGCTGGAGAGCTGCAGGTCTTTGTCTGCAGCGAGAGACAAGATGGAGGACAGCTCTGACCAGAGAGCCTCCATCTTCTCTGTGGCCTGGACGAGGAGGTGCTCCTTCTCAGCCTGGACCTCCTGTAGTTGCTGGATCTCCTCTTTAGAGGCGGCGATGAGTTTCTGCAGAGTCTCTTCCTGGTGGACTCTCTCCTGTTGGTTCCGGGCCAACAGCTCCTCTTTGGACTGGACCTGTTCTTCCGCTTTCTTCAGGGAGTCCTTCACGTTCTCCACCTGCAGCTTCAGACCCTGGATCTCCCGCTGAAGACCTTCTAAACGCGTAGAACTTTCAGTCTTTAGCGCGTGGAGCTGCTCCTCCTTCGACTGGATCTCCTCCTTTAGCCTCTTGACCTCCTCCTCAGAAACGGTGATGTCCTTATGGAGGTCCCGTTTCACTCTGGCGTGCTCCTCTTGGTTCTCGGCCAACAGCTTCTCCTTGGCACGGACCTGTTCCTCCGTCGTCTTCAGCAGGCTGCCGAGGTCCTCCGTCTGCTGACTCAGGCTGGAGATCTGCTGCTGCAGGGCCTCTTTCTGGGCGGAGGTGTCGCTCTGCATCCGGGCCAGCAGCTCGACTTTGGCCTGGATCTCCTCCTCGGCCCTGTGGAGAGACTGACCCATGGCCTCCACCTGGCTCCTCAGGCCGTCCGCCCGCTCTCTGGCCTCCTTCTCCTGCGCCTCCATGGCCGCGCTCAGCTCCCCGCCCTTCCTCCGCTCTGCCTGCACCTCCTCCCTGAGGGCGCCGGCCTCCCCCTCTCGCTGGCGGACCACGGCGGTGAGGTGGGCCAGCTCGTTGGTCAACGCCTGGAGCTTGGTGTCGAAGGACGCCCGCTGCTCTTGGAGGGCCAGCTCCGTGGCCTCCCTCTCGGCCCGCAGGACGTTCAGCGCCCCCTGGACGTCCGTGATCACCCCATGGAGGCGCAGAATCTCGGCCTCAAAGCTGGCCTTTTCCTGGGCGTGCAGGACTCGTGTGTGGTGAAGCTCTCCTTCCAGACGGGTTATGGTCTGCTCCATTTCAGAGTGCTTCAGCAAAGCCATTGCTGTCAAAGGCTATGGTAATACAAACGCTCACGTTTCAGGAAGTCTGCCAATAGGTGAAGTCTCTCCTGGGCCTCCTGATTAGGACAGGCATGTGGCGGAGCTTCATTTTTTCTACAAAACAGATTGAGTAAAGAGACACCAACAGATTGTTATAAACATATGGCAACACACCCACCTCTGCATCGCTAGACAAACGTGTAACCACAAAGGAAGGATTGCCACTGTTCACTCACTGGCTAGATATTACGTGATACTCACAGTTTATACACGAGTTTTGCTAACAAGACACCATCTTGAAGCTCTTTCATTTGGATTACAGCCTCCCCAAGTTGGAAGCTGTTGATCTGTCGATATAAAGTAGTAAAGTAGAAAATAACTTGGTATGCAAAGTAAAGACGTGTCCGAGCCTTCGTTCATCGTAACTAAACTACTAACAAAATTACATACGTTTGTCATATAAAGTGAGCACTGACAGATGTGCGAAACTATTGAGTAGCTCTTTCGAATCGAGGTTGCATCCTTGCAGGATTAGGTTGCGGTTGCTTGGGAAAAATGTTTTTTCATTAATTTATGCATATTCATTTTCGTAATTAACAACGTTATTAAATTACTTAACATTGTTATAGTCTTCACTAATACTTTTGTATAACTTAGAGGCCTATTTATACAAGTTTTTTAAAGAAAACTAATAGAATAGAATAGAATAGAATGCCTTTATTGTCATTATACACAGGTACAATGAGATTAAGCAACCACCAAACAGTGCAGTACAGATTAAAACAGGAATAAGATAAGATAAAATAAAATAAATAAAAGTATAAAATAAGATAAGATGGGTACGTAGTCCCGATAAAAATATATCCACATGTCTATGTACATTGCAGTAAGAAAATATCTAAATCTATGTATGAAATTCACAGCTGAAAAATACGTCTATACAGGTATTGCACGGAATTAACAGGTATTGCACGGAATTAAATAAATATACCTATATGACTATTGCACAGGGGTTACTAACAAGTTGCGTCAGGAGCACCTAACAAGTCTTCAGTTTACTAGCTAACTGAGCCAGCTGGCTGCCTAGCACTGCACTGTCTGTAGCAGCCTAGCTGGCAGTGCTATTTCCAAAAATATATAGTTTAGAAATTCGTCGTGTATCATACCTTTAACCCGTCCTGTAAAGTTCTGTCTGCAACCTTTTAATATGAAAGTTTAATAACTTCAGAAAATATACTTTACAAAAGCAGGGTTAACTACAATCCCTAGTACAACTACTCAAACGAAGCTGCCGTAGCCCAGTCCTATTTATTTAAAATTTCGGCGCTCGCGGAAAACAGTAGTGTTGATTGGTTATTTGTCCGGAACTTGCGTCCATCGTTTACGTGTCTTGCAATAGACTACAAATCCCAAGTCAAAAAAAAAGTGTTTCCATGGAAACGATTTGTTGAGCCCAAGTTCTACGTGACGATTGGAACAACAGAACCATACATTTTAATGTATCTTCCATGTTTTATTTCTGCAATCTCTCTATTAAACTAGCTATATTACTAGTTAGTTAGATAGCTAGCGAGTAAGATAGCTGTTTACTTCATTTATCCACTTGTTATTGGAAAGTTGCTAGCTATCTTGCATGAAAGTAATTGGCCTCATCAAGAACAACGATGAGTCGGCCT